>JAWPHD010008853.1:0-110350 GCA_037043455.1 Cyrtodaria siliqua | reverse complement strand
GAAAGGGTTGTTTTTGTTTTGTTTTTTTAAATAATTTACATCAAATAGCCAGGCCATCGAAAAAAGGGTACCAACTTGGGGTATGGGTCAGGGGTTGTGTGAACTATCAAAACAGTCTCTGGTTAGTTAAAAAATATTCTAATTATTTATTTATATATGTACATTATCTATATTTTTGTCTGAAAAAGAGTACCAACTGGGGGCATGGGTCAGGGGTCTGTGTGAACTATCAAAACGGCCTCTAGTAAGTTAAAAATGTTCTAATCATTTTTTTTATATATTCACATGTTTAAAATATATTGCATATAAAAGCGTTATAAAAAATGATAAAAATATCCAGTGCGGTTTGTCAGGCACACGTCCTCATCATCCGAATTCTCTTAATACCGTCTAGAGACCTTCGTCTGTGGAAGGGAGTTTGTGTGATGCCTCCGATCGACGTATTCATTACTAATACGTAGACTGTTGTGAACCGACGCGTGTGCATTTATAATATTACAAAGTGAAAATCCACAATGACGACACGTTGGAAAGTATATTGTGAATCGATGCGTGTAATAATCTAAAATTCACACTTTCTTGCTCGGCTTATAACATATTTTGCACTATGTGTTCTCTTTCAATATTAGTTTTCAAAGGTATTCAACTGTGTATAACTGTGTATCACTGTGTTTGAAATAGACGGATAACTTTAAATTCTGTATGTGTACGTGTGATGTATATAGCAAGTTTACAACCGGGACTAAACAATTTCTGTTATCACCAACTTCGTCATATCTCTATTCCGTTATCTCTTAAAAGGTCAATGTGTGTTTTATGCTTTCGGATTTCTTCGGGATTTGTTATATTGATATGATCAATATTTTTCAAGATATCATTGGGCTGAGACGAAACCGTCATATAGAGCCCTGTACTGGATAAGTCATAAAGACCGCGTGTTTGTAAGGTCACTGTCACTTCAAAACAAGTTTTACATCATCGTGGATTTTGTCATAAGACGACATTTATCAAACGGTAAGAAAAAAGCTTACTATATTTATACAAATTCTCAATTATTGTGTGTATTTATCACGAACTAATAACTTGCGATGTAGCGATGACATAATAACATATTACACGGTGTGAAATGCATATGCAAATGAATAAAACAATAACATAAAGAGAAGTAGATGGTTGAGGTATAAGGTGAAACGGTGCAGCACGTGACGTCATATCATACCACATCATAGGCAATCATATTAATGCGGCATGTTTACAGCTGTGTGATATATTCATAATTTCCTTTGCCGAAATGTTGAGATTTTATCGTATTTTCAGTAGGTAATAAAATTTGTGTTACTATGTTTTTATCCATAGGTTCTATAGTAAAATAAAGTTCTTTTGCAGAGTAAAAAGATGATACTTTTCAAGATTTGGTTTTGAATTGATACCTATATTGAATCATATTGCAAACATGTGAACAAATATGCAGGGTTTTAAAAGAATCACACTGTAGATACCTTAATTTTCAACAGTAAACGTTGTTGAACATCTAGGATAATTACCGAGTTTTTCGCCCTACCAGTATTTATAGAGGTATGTCTACTTTCTGGTCAATGATTGGTCAGTTTGTTGATGCAAATTATGAATGTACAAGCACATTCGTTTCTATTTAGTATTGAATTTATTAAAGATTTCAATACAATTATTAACAGTCTCGCATCATATAGAGATTATTTCATCTGCTTGGGGATCGATTATAGGGACATTCTTCACGAGATGGTAGACGTGTAGATGTTGTGAAAAAACAAAACACGTCTACTCCGTCGAGTGGAAGGATTTCCCTATAATCGAATTTAATTTATTACATTTTAAATCAGTTTATGCATGATTTTAATCGATATTATTCGAGTTATTGAACGTTATCGACGGATGACGTCGACGTCAGCACCCACTCAGCGTCACAGTTAGTTATTTTTGTGTTCGGAGTTAGTTAATAATATTTAGCGATTATGAATATTCTTTCACTGAGAAATCCCAATCATTCACCGTATGAAAATGTAATAAATAAGTTTATCCGACTCGTTTAATACATTCAATGTTAAACAGGCATTTATGTACCCTCTCACCCCTGCGGTTCGAATCCTACTGGGAGCTCGTCTCTGTGAGGTAGTGTCGATTCTTACGGATGGCGGGAGGTACAGTACTGGTTCTACCAGGAAAAGTGGGTGGTCTGCCTCCATCAAAAATAACCGACCGTCATATATAACCTTACATGTGTTGAAAATGACGTAAAATTACCATACAAACAAACAAAAACAAAATGTAACATCCTCTGTGAATAAAAACTTTATATAAGCCACTCTATTGTTATGCTAACCAGTTTCCAATATACAATCAAACTCCGATTATGTCTTCCCGTCCCAGTACATCCACACCAGTTAGTATGCCTCTCAACGATTTTTACACAGGATGCAGTTATTGGACAATTCCTGCAGTTGTGCTATCACTTTTACGTTGAACCTGCTGGCATATAATTACAAAAAAGGGTAATTAGAATTTGTCGTCAGTTTTCTACCAAAGGCTTAAATTAGTAATAAAAATACACGTCTACGAACGGCGGAGACGATTTTTGATACCTTTTAAACGTCCGTATGGTAAAAAAAAAGAAAAAAGCCCCCGAAGACGTCTCATTTAAGGCAATTGGGATCAACGGGCCCAATATAGGTGGGTTTGAAGTAGAATACCTCTTAAGCCGGTGCTAGGGGGCGTGCGAAATGTTGCTTCTTTCATTACTTCTCATGAACAGGCTCAATAAAACCGAGTCTGCTGCTTTATTCTCTTAATTGTGTCTGTTGCTCCCAAAGGATCATCTTTATCCGTATTTATTAAATATGATATTAGTGTATTACAATCAACAACGAGACGCCGATATCCATAAAAATTTGCCGATATCCATGTAGCCCATAAAACCGTGATAACAATCTAATTGATTACATCGAATATGATCGAGTGATACCATGAATAATCACTATAATGGGATCGCCTTTGGCTTATCACGGGGGTAACTATATATATTAAATATATTCTTAAAATGCAAACAAATACCAGCAGAAAAATTTAAGCTGTACTGGCTTTTGCCGAGTTATTTATAACGTTTTACACCAATAGACCAGGCGGAAGAAGTCTATTATTTGTTAGAACTGCCTCACCAATTACCGTAATCCTTTAATCAGGTGTTTGTTTTTTTTAAAATACTTTATTTTACGAAATGTACATGCTAGCGCTTCAGCCCTGTAAGATCCCCAAGTTTCATATCGAACGGATGCAGTGAACACGAGGGTTGGGTGGTGGAGAGAGCGTTGTATGAGTGCCCCTATTAAAATCCGACAATTAGATTAACGGGACACTGTTCGTTCCTTTACTTCATTCAACACGCAATGCTACTTCGATGATAAGCATTACAGAACTACCTTTATTGGAAGATTTACTAAATAAAAAAGATGTGTTGACGGAATTCAATAAAAGTACAAACACAAGGTACCGCTTAGTGGGGTTAGTTTAAACATCTTTATTTTACATCGATTACGAAACCAGTTATTGCAACTTAGATTAATCACTCTCGGATGGCTTCCTGGTAGAACCAGTAACTAAGCAATGTGGATTAATTATCTTGCTCAAGGCGAGAATCGAACCCACGACCTCTCGATCTGGAGTTCGGTGCTCTACCACTGAACCACGCACTCCACTTAGTCGGGTGAACTCCATGCGCAGGCTAAAATTACACTCGCGGGTAATTCTGGACAATCGGGATACCGAATGAACTGCATACATATATTTATAATGAACTAAATTGTTGTTTAACGACTCGTCAACACAGTATATAAATACTAAAAGGAAAAAGAAACGCATATTCAAAAAAAAAATGCCAATACTACACTATTATATACATCTAACTCCACGTTTTAAAGGGTTGATGCACTATTTTCAAACATTGTGTATTTCAAAGGGCTCTGAAAAACTTGAAAAAAACTGAAAGAATTATCAAAATGTCATGAAAAATAGAGGAGGTATGACCTATTGAAAATTTGCAAAGAAACACAAATTGAGGCGGCCATCTTTGAACGATGACGTCATCGCGCCTTTTTACCATATATGGCATACTGATTAAATGTTTTTTAAAGCAAAGAAAATCACTGGAATGAAAACTAAGCATACACTTTTACATTTTACACATGTATATTTATTAATCAATTTGCAGTGATTTTCTTTATAACATATTTTGTCAATATGCCATATATAGTAAAACAAAAGGCGCGATGACTTCATCGTTTCAAGAAGGCCGCCTCCATTTATGTTCTTTGCAAAATTTTAATATGTGATATCTCACATATTTTTATTTTTCATGGCATTTTAATAATTCTTTCAGCTATTTTTAAAGTTGTCAGAGCCCTTTTTAACAAATCTTGTTTGAAAATAGTTCACCAACCCTTTAATTAGAATTTTAATCAAAGTAATCTTTCTTTAACAAAATTCATAAATGTTGAAGTTTCCCTTGAAAAATTCAAGCCATTTAGTATTGTGTTTAATGTTAAGAGATTGAAACGTTTAAAGCCTAAGTTTGCTCACTTGCTTGAGATAAATGCGCATTCTGTCGATAATGAAACTGTAAAGGGGTAACCATTGGTATGTTCGGTTCTGTTTAAATACTGAAAAGTTGATCCCTTGGAAGCAACAAACACAAACAAGAGAGAAAAGTAGCAGATTCTGTTTTACTGAGTCTGTTCATGAGAGGTAATTATCAGATACATTCAGATACCTCACGCCTCCTAGCACCGACTTAAGTGATAAACCTTCTTTCCGAAAGGACAGGCTAAATGTCGCACTGAACCATTTGATTAGCGGAAATACCCATTATGCGTTTCTTTTTCTTTTCAGTATATTAATATGTTATGTAGGTTAGGTGAATAACCTAACACACGACACAAGGGACCTCCCGGTTTACATCCCGCTCCGACGGTAAACGAAATGAATAGCTAGTCCCATCGCGGCCCCTCGCAAATCACACGTTAACAAGACGAGATTTGTGTATACAGGTTTCGTAATTGATTTATTAAGTATTTAAGGGGATGACTGCATACAAACTATTTCAGACATATTTCGGCGTTGCAAGAGTACAGTAGTAACCATCTCATCCACATCATTGAGAAGGATTTGTACGTTTGATAATCGATGCAAAAATCTTACTACATCCGAATAACGCTTTAAGTCTACAGTTAACATTATAACGATCCGTATACTGTTAATCTCGCATAGGATCTTGTAGCGTGAAATTGGATTATGCAAATGTGATAGAATAACGTGTTCGTAATAATTGGATTTTCGGTAGTTTTGTTAAATTTTCGTACATAGGAATAAACCGTATGACTATACAAATACTTATAAAATGTCGATTTTTTTAGTGTCCTATTAAAAAAGAACTCGGGAAACGTGAGATACAGCGTCAAGAAAAATCATGCGATTTCTCATACTTTCGTTTAAAGAAATATCAGCCTATCAAATAGATTTATCAGCGTGCACACTGGAAAAACAGATGTTTACATGGTTCCCGCCTAACTCTCCATTTATAACTATAGGAGCTAATAAAATAAACCGTGATGGGTTACGGGGGTTGCGCAAAGCCGGATGTTTACATACGTGTTGCGTATAAAGGTAAACTGACACTCCAACGGAAGCATTATCAAAAGGTGTATAAATAAAATGGTTTGAAAAAGGTGGCCTAGTGCGAGACTCGAATGCAAGCGCTGCGGGTCAGTTCAGTCGAATGTAGACGACGCCCTAATTAACTGCGTTGGAAGTAAGGTTATGATCTGCAAAATATGTTCTTACGTTCTGGTGCCATTCGTAACATTTCGTATAATGCTCGAGGGACCCCGAAGAAGGACGGGATTGGTCTAGTTTTCACAATTGAATTGGCTGCGTGAGCGTTCTCCTGCCAACAATCTCTCAAGAAAACAACGATTTTCTACGGTGTCCGGTTGGGGCCAGATACAATGTCGTATTGTCGTGGGCGACAATGCGACGCCCGAAAACGCGACATCGCGACATCGCGATACGACAGTGCGACATCGCGATACGACAACTCGACATTGCGATACGACATCGCGACAATGATGTCGTGATGTCGTATCGTATTGTCGCGATGTCATATCGCGATGTCGCATTGTCGGGCGTCGCATTGTCGCTCACGACAACGCGACAATTACGACAATTGAAAGAATGTCGCGTTGTCGTGGGCGACATTACGACAATACGACATAATGTCACGTTGTCGTGCACGACAATGCGACGCCCGACAATGCGACATCGCGACATCTCGATACGACATCGCGATACGACATCACGACATTGCGATACGACATAATGACATAATTGTCGCGATGTCGTATCGCAATGTCGTGATGTCGTATCGCAATGTCGAGTTATCGTATCGCAATGTCGCACTGTCGTATCGCGATGTCGCGATGTCGCGTTGTCGGGCGTCGCATTGTCGCCCACGACAATGCAACATTGTATCTGGCCCCAATCGGACACCGTACTTTTCAAACACGCAATGCAATATTACAAATTGAGTACATTTGTCTCAGACTTCGTAATATCACTTCATGGCAATATATTAAGACAATGTAATTAACTGTAACAAAAAGTGCCGGGAAGGCCTCACAAGCAATTGCAGATGATCAACAATAGTCTTAAAGGCACACTGTTCGTAAGAGAAACATATATTGAGCTTTAACAACTATATGTCTCAGTTTTATTCAGTTAAATGTATACATGAAAACATGAGCATAGACCCAAAAAGTATGTAGTAACAAACTCGTGAATTTAAAAAAAAAGAGAAAACAAAAAGGTTTATGCTGTATTGTAGTACGAGTGAGTTATTAATTCCCTTTACGAAAATCACTTTATTTCGAAATTAAATAAAAAGTACTTACAGAGACGCTATCGATTAACTTTCACTATAACAGCCTGATTGGAGGATTCTTGCTTTAAAAAAGGGTGAAAATTAAGAAAGGTTGCCGTGTGCCCATTTAAGCAAGGTATAAACCACTAATTATTTTCCCCATTGACACCGATGTTAAAATGTCACATAATATTGATCTGCTGCAGCTTCAGCCCAAGTATGGATAATGTAGCAGTGTAATTTTCATATAGAAAACTAATTTATTTTCCACTTGAAAAAGGTGTCACAAGTCATGTAAGAAAGTTCGTGTTTGTTTACTAAAAAGGTTAAGGGGCATAGCTGTTTTCGTTGATAGTTGCTCACAAAGTGTAAGCATAGTATGTTCATCAGTGATCAAGTAAAACCTATTCATGCGCTTCTTATATATACAACCACAAAATCGAGTTTTCCCCCTACTTATAATGCCCATTTCCATCAAAAAAGGAGGGATTACGTTTTATTTAGGAACTACACCTCGGATGTTTACATGTAATTAGTGGTGGTAGACCTTCAATTTGAAATCGTTATCAGCAAGACTATTGTTATCAAATCATTCAGAGATACCCAGATCGCGCTTTTAAAAGGACTGGAGGCGATCTTGAAGCATTATGGGTGTCATAATGTGTTTCAGATTTATTTTCAACGTCCATATGTACTAAATTATAGTCCATTATACGTCTGATTTAAATATTATTAATGAGCAATTTGGTCTGGAAAACTAGACAAATTGCACATTAAAGGGACACACGGCAATCTTTATTTTTAAAAACTCACGGCGTCCCGCTAGTTTTTCTGCAAAACTTGCATTTGTTCAGTCATTAATATTAATTATAAGAACAGTATTAAGCAATTTGTTTTTGAATATTATTATTTTTTGATAGTATTGCATCAAAATATATTAAAACTTATAGTATAATAAGACGAAATAGTGAATACTTAAAATTGGATTTATTTAAATGTAACCAGGGTAAAAGTAAAAATGATACTGCATATATAAATTTCAAACACTTCAAGATTGCTGTGTGTCCCTTTAAATTAAAAAAATATATAAGGAAAACCAACTTACGTAGAATTATTCAAATAAGTATTAAAGGGAATGTAGCGACACAGCCAAACAAGCTCTATTATTGGGAGTTCTGAAAAACTTTGGAAAAGGTGAAAGAATTATCAAAATCGGATGATAAACAAAAAAGATATGATCATTTAAAGGTGGTTCGAAAACTGATATAAGAGCCGCCATTTTAGAACTATGACATCATAGTTCCTTATTACCATATATGGAATATTGATAAATGTTGTTTAAAACAAATAAAATCATTGCATATGAATGCAAAATTTTTACTGGTCATATTAAACATTATTGCCATTAAGTATTACATATTTTTCAAGCAATTGCTGTCATTTTTCGCTATTAATGTGTAAATTTTCAAATTTATAAATATTCCATATATGGTCATTTAGAACCATGATGTCATAGCTCTCAAAATGGCTGCTTCCATATCTGTTTCAACAGAAACTTCAAATGATCATAACTTCTTTGTTTATCAACCGATTTTGATAATTCTTTCACCTTTGTTCAAGTTTTTCAGAACGCTTAATAATAAAGATGGTTTGGCTGTGTCGATACATTCCCTTTAATAATTATCGAAATTATGCAAAGTTTAGAGAAGAAGAGAAGACACGCCTCCGACAGGGAGTGAATCCACGCAGGGCAGAGTCTCAGAGGGAGAGGAGATGAAGAACAATTTGTTTCCATCGGACACGCCTCCGACAGGGAGTGAATCCACGCAGGGCAGAGTCTCAGAGGGAGAGGAGATGAAGAACCATTTGTTTCCATCGGACACGCCTCCGACAGGGAGTGAATCCACGCAGGGCAGAGTCTCAGAGGGAGAGGAGATGAAGAACCATTTGTTTCCATCGGACACGCCTCCGACAGGGAGTGAATCCACGCAGGGCAGAGTCTCAGAGGGAGAGGAGATGAAGAACCATTTGTTTCCATCGGACACGCCTCCGACAGGGAGTGAATCCACGCAGGGCAGAGTCTCAGAGGGAGAGGAGATGAAGAACCATTTGTTTCCATCGGACACGCCTCCGACAGGGAGTGAATCCACGCAGGGCAGAGTCTCAGAGGGAGAGGAGATGAAGAACCATTTGTTTCCATCGGACACGCCTCCGACAGGGAGTGAATCCACGCAGGGCAGAGTCTCAGAGGGAGAGGAGATGAAAAACCATTTGTTTCCATCGGACACGCCTCCGACAGGGAGTGAATCCACGCAGGGCAGAGTCTCAGAGGGAGAGGAGATGAAGAACCATTTGTTTCCATCGGACACGCCTCCGACAGGGAGTGAATCCACGCAGGGCAGAGTCTCAGAGGGAGAGGAGATGAAGAACCATTTGTTTCCATCGGACACGCCTCCGACAGGGAGTGAATCCACGCAGGGCAGAGTCTCAGAGGGAGAGGAGATGAAGAACCATTTGTTTCCATCGGACACGCCTCCGACAGGGAGTGAATCCACGCAGGGCAGAGTCTCAGAGGGAGAGGAGATGAAGAACCATTTGTTTCCATCGGACACGCCTCCGACAGGGAGTGAATCCACGCAGGGCAGAGTCTCAGAGGGAGAGGAGATGAAGAACCATTTGTTTCCATCGGACACGCCTCCGACAGGGAGTGAATCCACGCAGGGCAGAGTCTCAGAGGGAGAGGAGATGAAGAACCATTTGTTTCCATCGGACACGCCTCCGACAGGGAGTGAATCCACGCAGGGCAGAGTCTCAGAGGGAGAGGAGATGAAGAACCATTTGTTTCCATCGGACACGCCTCCGACAGGGAGTGAATCCACGCAGGGCAGAGTCTCAGAGGGAGAGGAGATGAAGAACCATTTGTTTCCATCGGACACGCCTCCGACAGGGAGTGAATCCACGCAGGGCAGAGTCTCAGAGGGAGAGGAGATGAAGAACCATTTGTTTCCATCGGACACGCCTCCGACAGGGAGTGAATCCACGCAGGGCAGAGTCTCAGAGGGATAGGAGAGGGAGAACCATTTGTTTCCATCGGACACGCCTCCGACAGAGAGTGAATCCACGCAGGGCAGAGTCTCAGAGGGAGAGGAGAGGGAGAACCATTTGTTTCCATCGGACACGCCTCCGACAGGGAGTGAATCCACGCAGGGCAGAGTTCCCTCTCTATAAGAAACGACTACATTTGATTTGCCGAAACCCAAAACACACATTTAGCTTTTTCAGGAAAATACTTTTATTATTGCACACACACACACACACACACACACACACCCCCGCTCCCCACGCCCCCCCCCCCCCACCAACAAAAACAACACATAACTTTTGAAAGCGCTCTCACTCGCATTCGAACACACACATGAGCAGCACGCGCGTTAGCATACTGCTATATTTGGCATTGCACGGGAAAGTTTAATTTTCTAAATAAATACGTTATTTAGGACCGTTTAATAGTTATAATATAAAATTAAAAGATACAACAAATAATACGGTTGTTACTGATTGTGTTTTAAATAACGAAGATATCGATTTCTAGATAAACGCATACGCATCCTCAAGGCACTTTGCGGTTTCAGCTGTGTTTTCAGTATAATGTGACCTATATATCTGTATTCTAGGACATAACATTCGAACTCCATCTAGAGTCCCGGAATAACCTACACGTGTGTTACAGTGAGTAAATCACAGCTACATCTATCCGTGGTGGACGAAGTTAAGGTATGTACAGATTATGTTTATAAAGTTCTGTGCTTTTTTAGTTTAGTATGTTGATATGGTACATATGTAGCGGGTTAAAGGTTAACCTCTTACAATCAATGATAGTTGCATAGAGTCGGACTTCAGATCGAAAGATCGTGGGTTCGATCCTTGCCGTGGCCATGTTATTTATACTTCATAAAGGTAATTAATACTCATTGTTCAGTACCGGTTCCACCCAGGAAGCATGCAAATAATCTTCGAAATAGGGTGTTGCGGTATTTGTATATAGATATATACAATGTTCAGCAAATTCTACAATAACAACAGAAAGTAGCAGAAATACGCCGTAGTCGAACATTTTAAATACTTTTTTTTTTTGAACATTTTTAAGAATTTTCAAAATATTTTTAAACTACCAGAACAGAACAGAAGAAATCTTATATTATATACAATCTCAGGTAACATGGGTTACACCAAGAGTACCAATGCATTCAACATAATTATAATTGGCGTTAATTTGATACCGTGTGCGGACCTTTGGTTCAATAAGTGTCACGTGAAATGTCGAGTATTTGCTATCTGAAAGAGTAAGTGCCCAATCTCTGCTTCTTACATCTCTGGCTTTTGTAATAAAATCAGCCAAGGGGTCATATTACTAGGTAATTGCATACATAATTGTTTTATTACAATATAGGGTCTTTGTTGTTTATTTCGTTGAAAGCCGTTGACACTAATAGATAATATCAAGAGATATTCTAAATACCTATATGATTGTTCAACTTAACCTTTTGTTTGTGTATAGTTCTAAGGTTTATAATCCCTCTGCCATCTTGCCGATAGAACATCCTAAATGTATATAGGCACAATTGAGTTTAGGACACAGGTTGTGGTATCGGTGTTTTGAACTAAAACATTTTTTTTTATGAAAACTTTAAATATGTTTGTTTTCAACAAATAACATGTAATTTTATATATTTTTTCTAAATTTTGAATTTTTCTTCTTCTTTTTTTTTATTTTAGATATTTTTATTTGTGGTGCATTGCCTGTATTTGGATACCTCGGTTTTAAGATTCGTCCGAAAGACTAGTTCATTGGGAATTGCTTTTAAATTGTTCGATAATTAACCCAAATCGCTCCGGGCTGGGAATAAACATGCGATCCCTGGGTTACTAATCCCTGATGACATCCAAGACACCACGGTGGTTATCTTCAACCTACAATTTTGTCCATAGACATGATAGACACATTTTGCATCAAAACCCATATTTATCTAAAGTAGAAAATCCAATATGACAATTAAATGTGATATTGGACAATTTTAGCTAAGGAATCCCTTTACGTAATTCATTCGATAAATACCTTAATCGAATAATATTACGGTTTATTGCTATTTGTTTACTGAACATTATTTAGCAATTCTGTTAATAAAATACCAGCTTCTGTATAACTGCAACAAGTATTCATCGCCTAGACCAATACCTGTAGCATGGTCACTGACATTCCCTTTGTATTTGCACATGTGTAAATAGTTTAATTGAAATTAACACATGTCAGAATAAATTGTATGGCCTCAACTCGCTGGATTGTTTAAACACGATGAGACCCATAATCTATATATTACGTAAACAAAACAGTGCAATAACGTTACACTGATAAGATAGGTGTTACGATGAGGTACGATGACTCGATGATACGATGTTACGTGTTTACAAGTCGATGCGCGACGCTACAGTGGTCCATCGCGTCAATCATACCATCGCGCATGAACGCGTAGCATCGTGCCATCGTACAATCGCCATCGCACCATCGAGTTTATAAGTCGATGCGCGATGGTACGATTGCTCTAATGGAGCTCCGTAGATAATCGTCCATAACTGCCTGCTACTGATTTAGTCAATAACTCAGTCGGTTTACCATAATCACTGGCAACTAGCAATCTAGTACAGGAACACGTGGCGTTACACTATAAGCGTCCAATTCTTATCTGTTGAAAAATAACGAAACTTATTTAGTCAATAAGTCAGTCGGTTTACCAGACTCACTAGCAATTGCATACAGCATGTCTATAATTTGTGTTCTGTTCTGTTTTATTCGTATTATAGGCACATCTGTAGCGTCCAATTATTATTAAAAACTAAGCAAACTGATTTAGTTAAACAATCAATATACCAATCCGTTAACCAGATGATATATTATTTCCTCCAAGGTGCTGGAGAGCATATACATATGATTATAGCATATAATGCAATTTCAAAATTTAACATAAAGCAAAGTCAACACATATATACATATTTAGAACAAATATATGCATCAAGCTATACATGTCGCATTATCGAACAGTTTACAATCAGACTCAATTAGGTATGAGAACAGAGTTTTAATAATACTATTTAAACAGAATATATACTGACATGTAGTACCATTTGCATGACTCTTGCCGAAACGAAACACAATATGACAAAATGGAACAATATAATCAGTTTAAATTAAAATAACATACATAAATGATTACGCGTCAATCATATAAACAATAATATAAAGTTTTAAAACATAGTGTGAACCACTATTGAAAGTAGTGGTCATATCCTATTTTTTAGTACTTAAAATCTCAAATATTTATAATATTAATATATATAACCGGAAGGATTTGAAGATTTAGATTGAGGAGCCGGGTGTGTGTTTGTTGTGTGTGTGTCTGGGGGCGGGGTGGGGGCGGTTGGCCGTGGGGATCTAGAGTTGACAAACAACAAAAAATAAATAAAAAATCATAAGAATAATATTATGTTTTTACCATGACTTTTTTTATAAACTCTCAGGTTTTTGTGTGGCGTCACCCAACTGAACCCACCTCTGCTAACAATGGCATACACATATAAACTCTACTTAAAATTGATTGAATTGACTTTAGATACGTTGATGTATGTATGTTATCAGTCACTCCTTAACACCTTATGGATATTAAAGATAAACAACGGAAGAGACTAACACATTTATTGATATATATAATTTTCACCCGCTTATGTTCATAATAATCATAATAGCTCTAATTATCGACATTGTCTGAAACCAGTCGAGATACATTTGCCACGTATTTATCAATATGACATTGAAAATGATACAATACAGAAAATGATGTTTTGTAACATCTATTGTATCTCTGTTAAAGCAGAGTTTTTTCTGGTTTTTTTTTGGTTATTGGTGTTGTTGTTTTTAACACCCAGTTCATAACAGTTAGGATAAAAAATATATGATGCGTAGTATATATACTAAAGAAAAAAAGAAATGCAACTCGGGAATTTCCGCTATATAATGTATGATGGATAATATGCTGCTGTCATGGCTACATTAGACGTTTTCTTTTGGTAAAAATATTGACAGCACAGACTGACACACCAAATGTTATCCAATCAAAGTTTCAGTATTGATAGATACGCGTTTGGCTCAAGCAGGTGAGCAAACATAGGATGTAACATTTTGCAATCTTTTTATATAAAATACAATACTGAAATGGCTTATTTCTTTTTCAAATCGGAAATTCAACATTTCTGAATTTCGTATTACAAAGTGTATGGTGATTAAACAGTCTACAACAGCGCAGTTGTGTCCTTTCTATAACTAGCAGACACTCTTTTTTACAAAATCGCTTGGGATTTTGTGAATCATTACGTGGAATTAAACGGAGCTTATAAATGCGTATGCAATAATTATAGGTTATTAGATTTGTACTGGGATATATGCTCGAGTTCTTTCGCGTATTACTATTGCGCGACTTCAGGAGCGCAATATTTATGCGCGAAAGAACGAGTGCATATATCCCAATATAAATCTAATAACCTTTTTTTTTTTATTGTATATGCATTTACAAGCTCCGTTTACTTTCAGTGTAACAGGAAACGTCAATATTCGCCCCATATTGACGTGTAGTAAAGTTATATTGGGTGTGTAATGTATACTCGTTTGTGATTGGTGCACTTTTCTGTTCATGTCAAAGAAAGTATGTCACGTGATGTAAACAATGTTGATTTCATCGTGAAAATTCCCATCACAATATGTTTGTTTGTATGTAACAGGAAACGTCAATATTCGCTGATATTGAGGTGTAGGAACGTCATATTGGGTGTGTAATGTATACTCTTATAGAAAGCGTGTCACGTGATGTAAAAAATGTTGATTTCTTTGCGAAAATTCCATCGACAATAAAATTATGTTTGTTTCAAATAAGATATTTTTTGGTGAAAATCAAATGTTACGACCTATTTTATTGTTAATTTAAAAATGAGTATGCAATAAAAAGGTTATTAGATTTATATTGGGATATATGCACTTGTTCTTTCGCGCATAAATATTGCGCTCCTTAAGTCGCGCAATATTAATATGCAAAAGAACTCGTGCATATATCCCAATTCAAATCTAATAACCTATACATGTTGCATCGAAAACCTTTTAGTGCTACATTGTAATATTGTGATGCATATATACGTCATCTATATATTACATTGTATCCAGTGTTTCTTCATATAGTTCGAAAAAACTCGTTACGATCTTCGTTATTCTATATGATGATACTCATTACGTGGGCCCACTTTAATTCCATTAAGCGATGGGAAAACTTGTATAAGCAGGATTTTATAACGGATTTTTCGACAATAAAACATGTTTGAAAAAACATTTTCAACTGAAAAAATGCGATAACCCGTTTAAAATTACATATTACGTGTTTTAATTTTACAATATGCAATTTGTTAAAGCCGAAATTAAGGTTTAATTTCATACCCCAGCCAACCCCGTTTTCGCTTTTTGGAGAAGGGGTTGGATGGGGTATGAAAGTTAATACTCGGACTACGTAATGTGAAAACGTTTTAAAATCTAGATAGTTCGATAAAATGTTTAGTAGACATGTTGGTGCACGCAGGTGTTGTGGGCGAGTTTGTGTGCGCTGTTTGTGTGTGAGGGATGGGCAAAGTGCCACCGAATGCATTTGACCACGAAACTCAACAATCAAATATGCCTGTTTTGTAAAACTGAAAGTACTTATTAAATATACACAAACAGTTGAATAACCTGAGAGTAGCCTGAGATATGAGAATTATTACGCGAATTGCGCTTTTTTATGTTTTTATTTTAGTTAGGAAATGAAAAATGTCTCCGCAGCTTTAAGATAAACCTTTATCTTAGTATATCATATATGTAGACCTGTTGCTTTGTATCATGCAATCGAATCGTTCCTTTATCTTAGTATATCTTGTCTTTAGACATATTGATTCGTTTCATACAGTATAATCGTTAAAGCTACACAGTCCCTATGTTAACTGGTAATAACTCATGAATATAAATGAGTCACGTGTGAAGTGGTTTCAAATCGACGAACACCCCAAAAGTCGGTATATAATGTAGAAATCGGTGTGAAAAAAATGACATTTTTATTTAGAATTTAGAATGCAGGTAGCATCGATAAAGGTACGCTTCAGAATATATGTGATAAAAAAAAGAGTTGCCCGGAACGGGATTTGAACCACAACCTTGCACTTTTAAGTTTAGAAGGATGTACGCTGAACCATTGGTATGTTGTAGCATTTTAACACTAAATAGGCATTACGTAATAACTAGCACGCACATATAAACTCATCAAGCGAAGTAGCGTTATAGTTCAATAGATAGAGCACCTGATTTGAAATCAGAAAGTCGTGTGTTTCTGTAAAAGAAATACTCTTATCGTATAGGTACGATGTGCACTGGTCGATGTCTATACAGTAAATGATTTCCTGTGTTATATTTGCTCGCATAAATACCCGAGTTCGACATATGCTGGTGAACATGAAGTTACAAAAAAGGATACGCCTACAAAGAAGAAATATATTAATATAGAGACTATGTAGCTTTAAAGATTATTACTCAACATGTCGACATATTGTTGTTTTGAATAAAAAATAGTTTAGTTTTCTGTAACTAAAAACATGAATATGAGTATATAATAGTTTTACTAAATATATTATGTTAAATGACAGATTGGTGAAGAAATACTCCCCCTGAAACTAATTTATCATGAATTCATTAATTTTCACGGGGGAAAAAACAATAAAAACATAAATAAAGAAAACATTAATCAAACAGTTAGATCTCGATTTAACTGCGTTGAAAGAGAACTCATTCGCTTGGTTGACGTATCGTTCGATATGTGTATTGCATCTATAGTATCATGTGTATATTAAAGGGACACACGACAATCTGGCTTTAGTTTTACCCACAATTAGTTTGAAAGCAAAAAGTCTTAATTTATTCAAGTTGTACACATTTTATTCTTATTTTACCTTCTCGTCCCAATATTAGATATTTTTCATTACGTGGTCCAAGTATTAGATTAAACTTATTTATTTTACATCGATTGTAACGAAAGCTCTATGAACTTATTTGAAACGCTCTCGATGTCTTCCTGGGTAGAACCAGTACTAAGCAATGCAGATAAGGTGTCTTGCTCGGGGAGACAACGCACATGGCAATGACGTGAATCGAACCCACGACTGTTGGATCATGGGTCCATCGCTCTACCACTAGACCACAGCGCTCCAAGTATTAACTTTCATATCCCAATCAACCCCTTCTCCAAGAAGCGAAAACGGGGTTGGTTGGGGTATCAAATTTAACCTAATTTCAGCTTAAAAAGTTTGCATATTGTATAATTGTAACGTAACGTAACAGGTAATGTGTTCCTTTAAATGAAATATGCCATGTGATAAAAAGTACCTCATTTTCGTTGGCATTTGATGCAAACATTGAAATCTCTCTTAATAAAACAATTGCAGGTGTCTGAGATCACTGAGCTCCGGATTTACTAACGTTTCAACGAAAGTTCTCTTTCGACCGTGGCCCAGTGGATAGGATGATGGACATTGAAACCAGAGGCCTCGGGTTCGAGCCTCTACGGTGCCACTAAGACACTTTCCCTTGGCCTCGACCGTCTGTCTAATTCAGTCGAAGAGAGGTTCAATTCAGTTAAAGAGAGGTTGAACTCAGTTGACGGGAGGTTTGATTCAATTGATGGGAGGTCTTATTCAATTGAAAAGAGGTTTAATTATGCTTGTATATCTCTTCAATTAAACTATACCTCTCTTCAGTTGAATTGAACCGCTATTTTATTGCATTATACCTCTCTTCAAATAACTGATTAATTGAGTTTATGTTAATTTGACGTTCCATAACACACAACTTGTGTCTCAAAATGTCATAAAAAAAGCATAAATTGATTTAATATCAAAAAAACTATTACTACAGTTGTAAAGTGAATTATTTGCATTGCAAATGGTGTAAGATCAGGACTTCTTGGTGAAAGAGAAGAACCACAAACATATAGTCCAATGAGGATATTCCCCTTAATAAAATCCAGCAGTTACATTTTCTCTATGCATTTCAAAATTAAAATGCTTCTTAACAAACTAAGATAAATCATACAACTCGTTTAACCTCTTCACTAAATGTTTTTGCAACGATAAGTAAATGTCGGCACGCTTCTCACGTCGATCAAAAGCCAATTACTCCTTGTCAGGGAAATGCTAAACGTACGTACCAGAAATTAAAATAATTATATTAGTTTAGAACTGTTGAACTGTGGCAATTATGCGTATAAATTGTATATTTTACATCTCTCCAGCATGTTCAGATAACAAAATGGTTTGATAAATTTACTGAAATAAAGTTCAGAGTACTAAATTAGTTTCAAAATGCCAGACAAGTACCAGATACTGAAACAAATCTATGTTGTCAACAAAAAGAGTACTTTGGATATTGGCCAAGCAAATTTTACATCATTAAAATAAGATAATAAATTATTAAAACCCAGATAGTTAATATTGGTTATTTAAAGGAAAATGTGATTATTGGATATGTTGTCACCGAAGATAATGAATTTCAATGGCACAGTTTCCATTAATTTCAAACTATATCATTATTTGCTTTCATTGGGATTTTGGACCAAGGTCCTGATTGAAAGCAGCTGGTACTGAAATGTTTCCAAACTGATTTATGAAAACAGTTATCTCAGTGGAGCACCTCGGTAGCTTAGTGTAACCGGTCTGTCCAGTATGGGTTCGCCCTATGTCAGAGATATGTCTGAGGGGAAACTTCTCTTCCTTATGACCTCGACACCAAACATATGTCACTCTCTTTTCTTTTCAAAGTTAAATCTGCAAACAATAGGTCAAACATAAGGTCAAAATATAGGTCAAACAGTAGGTCAAACAGTAGATTAAACAATAAGTCAAACAATAGGTCAAACAGTAGGTCAGTCAAACAGTAGGTCCAGTAGGTCAAACAGTAGTTCAAACTGTAGGTCAAACAGTAGGTCAGTCAAACAGTAGGTAACAAAATAGGTCAAACAGTAGGTCAAGCAGTAGGTTAAGCAATAGGTCAAACAGTAGGTCAAACAATAGGTCAAACTGTAGGTAAAAAAATAGGTCAAACAGTGGTCAAACAATAGGTAAAACAGTAGGTCAAACAGAAGGTCAGTCAAACAGTAGGTCCTTATGACCTCGACATCAAACATATGCCACTCTCTTTTCTTTTCAAAGTTAAATCTGCTAGCAATATGTCAAACAGTAGGTCAAAATATAGGTCAAACAGTAGGTCAAACAGTAGGTTAAACAATAAGTCAAACAATAGGTCAAACAGTAGGTCAGTCAAACAGTAGGTCATACAGTAGGTCAAACAGTAGTTCAAACTATAGGTCAAACAGTAGGTCAGTCAAACAGTAGGTAACAAAATAGGTCAAACAGTAGGTCAAGCAGTAGGTTAAGCAATAGGTCAAACAGTAGGTCAAACAATAGGTTAAACTGTAGGTAAAAAAATAGGTCAAACAGTGGTCAAACAATAGGTAAAACAGTAGGTCAAACAGAAGGTCAGTCAAACAGTAGGTCCTTATGACCTTGACATCAAACATATGCCACTCTCTTTTCTTTTCAAAGTTAAATCTGCTAGCAATATGTCAAACAGTAGGTCAAAATATAGGTCAAACAGTAGGTCAAACAGTAGGTTAAACAATAAGTCAAACAATAGGTCAAACAGTAGGTCAGTCAAACAGTAGGTCAAACAGTAGGTAAAACAATAAGTCAAACAATAGGTCAAACAGTAGATCAGTCAAACAGTAGGTCAAACAATAGGTCAAACAGTAGGTAAAAAAATAGGTCAAACAGTGGTCAAACAATAGGTAAAACAGTAGGTCAAACAGAAGGTCAGTCAAACAGTAGGTCTTTATGACCTCGACATCAAGCATATGCCACTCTCTTTTCTTTTCAAAGTTAAATCTGCTAGCAATATGTCAAACAGTAGGTCAAAATATAGGTCAAACAGTAGGTCAAACAGTAGGTTAAACAATAAGTCAAACAATAGGTCAAACAGTAGGTCAGTCAAACAGTAGGTCAAACAGTAGGTAAAACAATAAGTCAAACAATAGGTCAAACAGTATGTCAGTCAAACAGTAGGTCAAACAGTAGGTCAAATAGTAGTCCAAACAGTAGGTCAAACAGTAGGTCAGTCAAACAGTAGTTAAACAATAGGTAAAACAGTAGGTCAAACAGTAGATCAGTCAAACAGTAGGTCAAACAGTAGGCCAAACAGTAGATCAAACAGTAGGTCAAACAATAGGTCAAACAGTAGGTCAAACAGTAGGTCAGTCAAACAGTAGGTCAAACAATAGGTCAAACATTAAGTCAATAGTTCTAACAATAGGTCAATTAGTTAGTCAAACAGCAGGTCAGTCAAACAGTAGGTCAAACTCTAGTTCAAACAGTAATTCATTCAAACAGTAGGTCAAACAGTAGGTCAAACAATAGGTCAAACATTAAGTCAAGCAATAGTTCAAACAGTAGGTCAAACATTAGATCAAACAGTAGGTCAAACAATAGGTCAAACAGTTGGTCAATCAATAGGTCAAACAGTAGATCAAACACTAGGTCAAACACTAGGTCAAATAGTAGTTCAAACAGTAGGTCAAACAGTAGGTAAAAAAGTAGGTCAAACAGTAGGTCATACTGTGTGACTGACCTACTTCGGGAGGTTATTTACATATTTGTTTTACAGATCCGTATTTCGAAGCATAAAGTATACGCCATGACCTGATAGGCACTACATAACAAACGGTGCGTGCGTAGTTTGTTTAGTAGTAAACATTGGTTGCTTGTTGAGATGGTTGATTGAATGGTATTTTACGTACCTTTCAGCACATTTTAGACTTCATATGACCTTCGATTTTTAGTGGTGGAGGCAGGCAACTCACCTTTTCCTGCGTACAACCAGTACTGTATACCTCCCGCTACCGTAAGAATCGACACTTTCCCACTTACACATCCAGCTCCCAGTGGAATTCGAACCCGCATTGGTGAGATAATAGATGTAATACTGAAACATGTAAACATGAGGAAATTAGCTGAACCATCCAGCACATGAAAGTTGCCATATAAACGGATGTTAATATTTCATGATTTTATGATAGTTAATCTATTTTACCTGTGATAAAAGTGTCGTTACACCACTTAACATATACAATTAACCTGTGCGATGGCAGAAGTATTTTTATTATCATAATGTTGAGCTATATTTACCCCAGCGTCATTTTAGATCACCGTGACCGTATTGATTAAAGGGACATACCTCAGTCTGAAGTTTCTGTATAGTTTCGCAAGCAAGCCAAATGTAAAAGCAAGCCAAATGTGTACCCCCACCCGCCCTAACACACTTTTCAATATAATGATTAATTTAAGCAAACCTTTTTTTTGTATTGATGCTAGTTTGGAACATGAGTTTATATATCGACCCTGTTTGGAAGATCCTACAATTCACTTAAATTATCGACTTATGATTTGTTAAAGTGAATCGCGCATTGAGGGACACATGGCAATCATGAAGTGTGTATCGCGCATTGAGGGACACATGGCAGTCATGAAGTGTGAATCGCGCATTGAGGGACACATGGCAATCATGAAGTGTGAATCGCGCATTGAGGGACACATGGCAATCATGAAGTGTGAATCGCGCATTGAGGGACACATGTCAATCATGAAGTGTGTATCCGCATTGAGGGACACATGGCAACCATAAAGTGTGAATCGCGCATTGAGGGACACATGGCAATCATGAAGTGTGTATCACGCATTGAGGGACACACGGCAATCATGAAGTGTGTATCACGCATTGAGGGACACGTGGCAAGCATGAAGTGTGAATCGCGCATTGAGGGACACACGGCAGTCATGAAGTGTGTATCACGCATTGAGGGACACATGGCAATCATGAAGTGTGAATCGCGCATTGAAATACACGTCTCGGTTTATTTATCCTGTATCATTTTGACTTTAAACCCTTTTGCATAAAATTAAATAACATTTTCATTGTCTCGTCTTGTTTTATCATAGTTTTAAATACATTATTTGTGCAATATAAATTTGCTTTATGCTGTTCTTATATGTAATATGCACGATTGAACACGTGCATGTTATGCAGCAAATTTAATGGGACGGCGTGATTTAAAAAAAAAATCTAAATATAACAGTCACTATATGATAGGCAGGTAAACTAGTTCATATATAGTTTATATATGGATTACTTTGTGCGTTAGATGAGTATCAGTGATGTTGTTGTTTAAATCTCGGCTAAATAAATATTCTTCTCCGGATATATCTTATTTTGAAGTAAACAAATAATAATTGTAATATCATCATGAGCATTTTGTTAATAGTATTTGAATCGTTCTTATGCCTGTCGGTCCTTTTAATACGAACGAAATTGTTATGAAGTGTTTCACAAACTACAAGCACGAATACTATTACATATATCGCCTAGTCTATATCTTTATTTTATATAAATAAGGTACGACATCTTTTACAACAAATGTCCTGCGTTAACCCAGACTGAACCCATGTTTCGGTTTTAAGATATGATGCTCTAGTTATTTAACTGTAATGCTCAATTTAATAAATTATAATGCTCTACTTAGCACACACACTGATAACTACACACTTAAAAAATGACCCACTGAAAACTACACACTGAAAACTGCGTTAAGCTTGGCTCGTAAGTAGTTCTGTATTAAAGAGTGCTTATCTTTTTTTTTCTTTAAACAACGTTTAGGTGCAGTTCCATATACGCACATACAGACAGACAAGACAGACAAGACAGACAGACAGACAGACAGACAGACAGACAGACAAGACATACAGACAGACAGATAGACAGACAGACAGACAGACAGACAGACAGACAGACTTATATACTTCATGGGTATTGCTTTCAATAATTTAAAGCATGCATATTAAGCTTTACGCATTGTTATATGTGCAATTGTGACATTTGGTACATGATGCATCAAAACAATTGCTAAGGGAACCATACCAGCAATTCAACGATTGTTACTTAGCAACGACCTCTACCATTACAAAGCAACTGCAAATGCAATTAAATTTGCACACTGTAGTTGATTGCTCTGACAAAATAAAATAATTATTACCATTTCCAATACATTAATTGATTTTAAGTCGGCATCCCACCGAAAACATATAACATTGTATTTGTACATGTATCCATGTCATACATTGAGGAATCATAAGTGAAACTATGTATCAGCAGGTTGCAGAAATTACATAATTATTTAATTTAAATTGTAAAGTTAAACAAAATGGCATACATTGCGAAAACATAGTCATTCAACCAGTCTCACTCCCATTGAACTCGTTTGGTGTTGCGATGTTGCGGTATTTTTTGAGCGATATGTGAAACAGTAGGTTGTTTATTTCCCGAAGCTATGGTGGCTGATATGTACCATCTCGTCTTTTCGTTATTTTGCCGCAAAATAACGCCGAGCGAAATAACGCCGTGCGAAAAGACGCCGGGCGAAATAACGAAAAGACGAAAAAACGCCGAGCGAAAAACGAAAAGACGAAAAAACGCCGGGCGAAATAACGAAATAACGCCGTGCGAAAAGACGCCAAACGAAATACCGAAAAAACGAAAAAAGCGTCCGGCGAAATAACGAAAAGACGAGATGGCCACCGTACGAAGCGGCGTCGGTATTATATAAGGCTTTGACTTTAGAGCGTTCTCCCTGGCGGTGGCATATCTGATGGGAAACTTCATCCTCCATCTTAGTTCCCTCCGATGTTTCTGTCTCAGTATAAGCCAATACGATTTTAAACTCGACGTTATTTAAAAGCAATGCTGACTAACTCTTTAATCTGTAGGGAGCATATAATTATTCGAAACATTTGGATATTGATTTCTGTAACTAAATGAGTTATAACCGTTTTAAACATCTAGGTTTAAGACAATTGACTGCCGGGAATAGCAGTCGTGACTGTTGGCGAACTCTTTTTCCTTTGGTAAAGGACACTCTGTGAACTCGAACACTTACACATTGTAAAGACTATAGCTTTACCGTAGACAAATCGATTTGCCTGCATTTTTCTAGTTTCGGATTCTTTTTTTGCGCAAAACAAGAGAGTAGCATGTCAATTGATCAGTGTGTGAGGTGGGATGTGGATGGGGTGGAGAGGGAGTGGGTTGGCGGGAAGGGGGAGACGTGTGGGTTGGGGGTGGGTTTGTGCGGGGCAATCAATACTTGTGTTTAAACATATATTTTGTGGAGGAAACTATTATATCCTTTACATAATTGTAATACAGATTCAACAAAACATAACACTAACATACAATAATAGGCGTTTTAGTACATTTATACTCGCACCTTTCATACCCGCCTCACCCCTACTCCCACAACACCATAAACGAATTAGGGACTTCCTCATAACCCCATGCTCATACGCATATGACCTTACAATTGAACGCTTTTCATGAGTGACAACTGGAGCAAGCGGAACATAATTCGTTTTGGAAGTGCTTGACAATTCATCAATATAGTAATCCAGTGTGAAGTGTTTAGTATTGCTCCATGTATAATTTTCGTTGTTTGTTCGTATATACGGAATGATTGGGTTCGATAGGTTCATAGATATTAGTTTAAACATATTTATTTTTCATCGATTGCGAAACAAGTTCTTGCAACTTAGATTAATCACTCTCGATGGCTTCCTGGTTAGAGCCAGTACGAAGATGTGGATTAATTATATTGTTCAATGATAAATAACGTGGCCGCGGAGAGGATCGAACCCACGACCTCTCAATCCAGAGTTCGGCGCTCTACCACTAAACCAAGCTATAAACCTTATAGTTTATAATAGCCCCTTCCATCGTAAAGTGAGAATGTTGAAAACCTGTTAAACTCAAATATGACTAGAATTCTGGGAAACCTACTTTATCATGTAAATAAACATGTCTGCTGTTAAACATGAACAAAAAAATGGGTTTCGTATCTTCTAAGAAACATTTATTCAGCTGTGTACTAACCCTTGAAATTGCATACCCTGTACGTCTACTTTCACTTCTGAAATGTATATTAAAAACTGTCAAAAACATGATGAGCTGCATATTCAAATATCAACAACATGCCCAGAATACAAAATAACACGTAACTGTATCAAACAAAGTGCTGAAGGCACTGATGGGCGGTGCTTTTTGTAAGTGTTGGAATGAATGGGAAATGGAAGTGCTGTAAATGTAACTTCCGTGGTTTGTTTTTTACATTCAGTGATGTTTCAGATGATTGATATTCATTACCAATTTCATATTTAAACATATTTTAGCTGACTCATTTGGCCCGAAATAGCTTCCGTAGATTTTTTTCTGAGCAAGCTCTTTAGCGAGGCATAGTATATTATTATACAGAGTGGAGTCTTGTTGTGGAGTCTTGGAGTGGAGTGAATAATTGGAGTGACCTTGGAGTCACATTTTGGAGGGACCTTGGTGTCAGATTTGGAGTGAACATTTTGGATAATTATCAATTTAATATTTTTGAATGACCCTCACAAGGTGCACAGTTCCTAGCATACTCAGTACAACTGCGTTGTCCCATGAGACATGTGCTTACCTTAATGTGAGGGACAGACCATCTAAAAACAACATAAATGAACTTGGATACCCAAACATTAACCCCAGTATTGAAGCATTATGACCCTTTGGCCTGACATAAACTAGTCCCGAGGGACCAACTAATCTTAGGTCAGCAGGACACTGACATCCAGTGTCAGGGTATACAGGGATCCAATATGTCCAATATGTCAGTCATACTACAGAGACTGAAAACAAAAAGCATTACAGTTTATGGGAATTTAGAGCTCCCTCAGCCTAAATGTTCCGCAAACATGGATTTTTTTTAGAACATGTAGTAACAGTGCCCAATGTTAAAATTAGATGTGCAGTTTTGGAATTAGTTGTTGAAATTGGGTAGCTTAATAGATACATGAATTTTAAAGAATTATTTAATAAATAAATAAGTGTACGTGCAAATGAAGTAACCCATGTAAATGTATTAGTTTCTAAATGTTATTAATTGTAAGAAAAATTAAGACTTCAAGTTTAGACTAAAAAATTGACTCCAAATATTCACTCCAAATTTGACTCCAAGGTCACCCCAAATTTTGACTCCAGGTCACTCCAATTATTCACTCCACTCCAAGACTCCACACCAAGACTCCACTCTATATAATATACTATGCCCGTCAGCGAGCACTGATTGTTCTAGTGTGTCGTAACATGATACACTTTCTATTATACACATACCGTCTGCTTGTAGCACAATTATAACTCGAGTTATAACCTTGTAAACAGATGATAAAAAGGTTACTTAGAGAAATTTTGATAAAATAGGTATGTATGACCTAAATAAATAATAAATTGTTTTTATTCTGAACATTGTTTCTTATTTAGGGCATCAAATTAAAGGCATGCATGAGAGACTACTTCTTCTAGCGTAGTGTTGCATTGAGCTGTTAGGTTTGTCACATTCCTAGAATTCCATGAAAAACCCCATTATACCTCTGACGGTGCTTTCGCACCGCCAAATGGTTTTAAAGAAATAAAACATTAACACTCTTTAATATAGAATTACTTTCGACTTGCACTAGGCGAGCACATCCGGCTGAATTAGTGGATTATAACCTTAGAACGTCACACACACACACACACACACGCATGCACGCACGCACGCACACACACACGCGCGCGCGCGCGCGCATACACGCACACACGCACACACTTGAATGATTGATAACAACTTCAAGATTGTCACGTGTCCCTTTAAGTAACCTTTGTGTTGTGAATCAAAGGGACACATGGTAATCTTGATTTTTTAAACTAGCGGCATCCCGTTAGTTTTTCTACATAAATTGCATTTGTTCAATCATTAATGTTAATTATAAGAATTTTATTAAGCCATTTGTTTTTGAATATTATTAATTTATGATATTATTACACCGATAATATATTAAAACTTGTAGTATAATAAAACGAAATAGTGAATACTTAACATTTGATTTATTTAAATGTAACCAGAGGTAAAAGTAAAAGTGTTACTGGATAAATAAATCGGGACATCCATCTCAAATAATCCTTAGAAACACACACACACACACACACACACACACACACACACACACACACACCCACACCCACACCACACACCACACCACCCCCCACCTACACCCCCCACCCCCCCACCCCCAACCCCCCCACCCCACACCCCCCCCCACCCGCCCCCCCCCCCCCACACCCCCCCACCCTCCCCCACCCCCCCACCCCCACCCCCCCCCCCCACCCCCCCCCCCCCCCCCCCCCCCCCCCCCCCCCCCCCCCCCCCCCCTTTAACACATATAGATTGTTGTCTTTATTCAATCGTTACTGTTTTACTGATAATCATCTGTCACACGTAGTACAAGGTCGAACTTATATGGTCACTAATAATCATGAATGTATTGCGTTGTGTGTGTGTGTGTGTGTGTAATTCTAAGGTTTATAATCCGTCCGCCAACGAATGTATTGACAATCTACATGTGTGTCATGGTCAGTAGCGGGGATAAGTCGTAAAAGTAATGAATTATACACATAATTTACGATTCTAACTCGATTGTCGCGGGTTATATGACAAGGACGTGTATTTAATCAACATTCCGTTGTATTTTTTGTTTTTGTTTTATATATAAATAAATACAATAGATCATCAGTGGGTTTATAAACCGATTTCAGGATCTATTTTCTTGTTGAGATGGCAATTATACATTCATATTGAACATAACATAACCCGTGGAATTTGTAATACAGTTTGCATATATATAATGGTTTGACAATGATTTTAGAATCTTTGAAACGTTTGTTAATGCTATTAGTACCAGGTGATCTATTCAATGTGCTTTATAACAAAGAGTCATATATTGGCTCTCACCGTACATGTGGGTACTTGTAAGCACCGATTGCGAAGACGTCCTGCTTTTAAGATGTTTATGCTGTATATTTAAGGCGTTTTATGCTGTATATTAAGGCGTTTTATGCTTGTATATTTAAGGCGTTTTATGTGTATATTTAAGGCGTTTTTGCATATATTTAAGGTATTATTTAAGGTGTTTCATGCTGTATATTTAAGGCGTTTTATGTTGTATATTTAAGGCTTTTTTGCTGTATACTTAAGGTGTTATTTAAGGTGTTTTATGCTGTATATTTAAGGCGTTTTATGCTGTACTCGTATATTTAAGGTATTATTTAAGGTGATTTATGCTGTATATTTAAGCTTTTTTATACTGTACTCGTATATTTAAGGTGTTATTTAAGGTGATTTATGCTGTATATTTAAGGCGTTTTATGCTGTATATTTAAGGCTTATTATGCTGTATATTTAAGGCGTTTTGTGTTGTATATTTAATGCGTTTTCGCTGTATATATATGGTGTTAGTTAAGGTGTTTTATACTGTATATTTAAGCGTTTTTATGCTGTACTCGTATATTTAAGGTTTTATTTAAGGCGTTTTATGCTGTATATTAAAGGCGTTTTTGCTGTATATTTAAGGTGTTTTATGCTGTATATTTAAGGTGTTTTATGCTGTATATTTAAGGCGATTTATGCTGTATATTTAAGGCGTTTTATGCTGTACTCGTATATTTAAGGTATTATTTAAAGTGATTTATGCTGTATATTTAAGGTGTTTTATGCTGTTTATTTAAGGCGATTTATGCTGTATATTTGAGGCGTTTTATGCTGTACTCGTATATTTAAGGTATTATTTAAGTGTTTTATGCTGTATATTTAAGGCGTTTTATGCTGTACTCGTATATTTAAGGTGTTATTTAAGGCGTTTTATGCTGTATATTTAAGGCGTTATTGCTGTATATATATATGATGTTAGTTAAGGTGTTTTATGCTGTATATTTAAGGCGTTTTTATGCTGTACTCGTATATTTAGGGTGTTATTTATGGCGTTTTATGCTGTATATTTAAGGCGTTTTTGCTGTATATTTAAGGTGTTTTATGCTGTATATTTAAGGTGATTTATGCTGTATATTTAAGGCGATTTATGCTGTACATTTAAGGCGTTTTGTGCTGTACTCGTATATTTGAGGTGTTATTTAAGGTGTTTTATTCTGTATATTTAAGGCGTTTTATGCTTGTATATTTAAGGCGTTTATGTGTATATTTAAGGCCTTTTTTGCTGTATATTTAAGGTGTTTTATGCTGTATATTTTAAGGTGTTTTATGCTGTACTCGTATATTTGAGGTGTTATTTAAGGTGTTTTATTCTGTATATTTAAGGCGTTTTATGCTGTATATTTTAAGGTGTTTATGCTGTATCTTCAAAAATCAAGACGTAGACCAGTGTGAAGTACATTTGACCAAGTGTTTAAAAGAAGCTGGTTGTAAGTATGCTTTTTTATTGAATTTAAAATTATCTTTATAAATGAGAAAGTATATTACGAGACATGCGAGTTAAGTATAAGGTCGTAGTTTGATACTGAAATGAAATTTTCACACATCGCGCGAACCACCCGGCCTCACCCTTTCCCAAACAAATACATTTTGCAATCCGCAGTCCTGTGTTCGGTTTTCCTATGTTCAGAACATGTAAACTTTTAAATGAGAAAGTGTCGATTCATACGAATGGCGAGTGGTATCCAGTACTGGTTTTACCAGGAAAACGAGGTGGTCTGCCTTTACCACAAAAAAATGACCGTCATATATGGCCTAAAATGTGCTAAAAATTACAAACAAACAAATGGATATAAATAAACTAGCATTGTTCAAAAAACAATTGTTCATGATACCGACGGGGCGGTATTTGTTTTAGCGATATTTTGAATGTCGCTGCTTCTGCAACTTAAGTGCACATTTAAAAATCAAAAGATAAAATAGAAATTGTCAAAAATGTTGTTTGACAACTCATTGTACACAGGAAAAATACTAGGCATGAACATGCATATGTTAACATATGTGCCACATACGTACGACAGGTTGTTTAACCATTGTCTGCATATATAAATGCTTTATTTATTTTATATATCATACTTTCATATGAAATACATATGAATACATTTCATATGTGCCAGATGTATTATTTTAACATGAAACATATGTAGTACACATGTGCAACATATGTATCATTAACACATGTGGCACATAATTATGTAAAGAACCTGATGTACAAACTGAAAGTAGCACGCACATAATAAGAAAGTAACACATATGCGGCACACGTCACAACATTTACCCTGTGTGTATGACTTTAGACGATGCTAGAGGCGTATTCTAAACATGTGTCTATAGATCTAGTCTTGGTCATCTTCGACGCTTAATTGTAATGTTTGACCGTTTGCGCAGAAACGAATTTGGAACTGGAAGCAAGTGACCGTAATTACATTTGTTTTTCTTCACTATACAGCATTTCTACAATATGCAGCATTTCTACAATATGCAGCATTTCTACAATATGCAGCATTTCTACACTATACTGCATTGCTACAACATGCAGCATTTCTACAATATACAGCATTTCTACAATATGCTGCATTTCTACAATATACAGCATTTCTACAATATGCAGCATTTCTACAATATACAGAATTTCTACAATATGCAGTATTTCTACAATATACAGCATTTCTACAATATACAGCATTTCTACAATATGCAGCATTTCTACAATATACAGCATTTCTAAAATATGCAGTATTTCTACATTATACAGCATTTCTACAATATACAGCATTTCTACAAGATGCAGCACTTCTACAATATGCAGCATTTCTTATGCAGCATTTCTACAATATGCAGCATTTCTACAATATACAGCATTTCTACAATATGCAGCATTTCTACAATATACAGCATTTTTACAATATACTGCATTTCTACAATATGCAGCTTTTCTACTATATACTGCATTTCTACAATATACAGCTTTTCTACAATATACAGCATTTTTACAATATACTGCATTTCTACAATATACTGCATTTCTACAATATACAGCATTTTTACAATATACTGCATTTTTACAATATACTGCATTTCTACAATATGCAGCTTTTCTACAATATACAGCATTTTTACAATATACTGCATTTCTACAATATACAGCATTTTTACAATATACTGCATTTCTACAATATACTGCATTTCTACAATATACAGCATTTTTACAATATACTGCATTTTTACAATATACTGCATTTCTACAATATGCAGCTTTTCTACAATCTACTGCATTTCTACATTATACAGCATTTCTACAATATACAGCATTTCTACAATATGCAGCATTTCTACAATATACAGCATTTCTACAATATACAGCATTTCTACAATATGAAGTATTTCTACAATATGCAGCATTTCTACAATATGCAGCATTTCTACAATATGCAGTATTTCTACAATATACAGCATTTCTACAATATACAGCATTTCTACAATATACTGCATTTCTACAACATGCATTTCTACAATATACAGTATTTCTACAATATGCAGCATTTCTACAATATGCAGCATTTCTACAATATACAGCATTTCTACAAGATGCAGCATTTCTACAATATACTGCATTTCTACAATATGCATTTCTACAATATGCAGTATTTCTACAATATACAGCATTTCTACAATATACTGCATTTCTACAATATGCAGCATTTCTACAATATGCAGCATTTCTACAATATACTGCATTTCTACAAGATGCAGCATTTCTACAATATGCAGCATTTCTACAATATACTGCATTTCTACAAGATGCAGCATTTCTACACTATACACCATTTCTACAATATACTGCATTTCTACAATATGCAGCATTTCTACAATATGCAGCATTTCTACAATATACTGCATTTCTACAAGATGCAGCATTTCTACAATATGCAGCATTTCTACAATATACTGCATTTCTACAAGATGCAGCATTTCTACACTATACACCATTTCTACAATATACTGCATTTCTACAATATGCAGCATTTCTACAATATACTGCATTTCTACAATATGCAGCATTTCTACACTATACTGCATTTCTACAATATGCAGCATTTCTTCACTATACTTCATTTCTACAATATACAGCATTTCTACAAGATGCAGCATTTCTACAATATACAGCATTTCTACAATATACAGCATTTCTACAATATGCATTTCTACAATATACAGCATTTCTACAATATACTGCATTTCTACAATATGCAGCATTTCTACACTATACTGCATTGCTACAACATGCAGCATTTCTACAATATACAGCATTTCTACAATATGCTGCATTTCTACAATATACAGCATTTCTACAATATGCAGCATTTCTACAATATACAGAATTTCTACAATATGCAGTATTTCTACAATATACAGCATTTCTACAATATACAGCATTTCTACAATATGCAGCATTTCTACAATATACAGCATTTCTAAAATATGCAGTATTTCTACATTATACAGCATTTCTACAATATACAGCATTTCTACAAGATGCAGCACTTCTACAATATGCAGCATTTCTTATGCAGCATTTCTACAATATGCAGCATTTCTACAATATACAGCATTTCTACAATATGCAGCATTTCTACAATATACAGCATTTTTACAATATACTGCATTTCTACAATATGCAGCTTTTCTACTATATACTGCATTTCTACAATATACAGCTTTTCTACAATATACAGCATTTTTACAATATACTGCATTTCTACAATATGCAGCTTTTCTACAATATACAGCATTTTTACAATATACTGCATTTCTACAATATACAGCATTTTTACAATATACTGCATTTCTACAATATACTGCATTTCTACAATATACAGCATTTTTACAATATACTGCATTTTTACAATATACTGCATTTCTACAATATGCAGCTTTTCTACAATCTACTGCATTTCTACATTATACAGCATTTCTACAATATACAGCATTTCTACAATATGCAACATTTCTACAATATACAGCATTTCTACAATATACAGCATTTCTACAATATGAAGTATTTCTACAATATGCAGCATTTCTACAATATGCAGCATTTCTACAATATGCAGTATTTCTACAATATACAGCATTTCTACAATATACAGCATTTCTACAATATACTGCATTTCTACAATATGCATTTCTACAATATACAGTATTTCTACAATATGCAGCATTTCTACAATATGCAGCATTTCTACAATATACAGCATTTCTACAAGATGCAGCATTTCTACAATATACTGCATTTCTACAATATGCATTTCTACAATATACAGCATTTCTACAATATGCAGTATTTCTACAATATACAGCATTTCTACAATATACTGCATTTCTACAATATGCAGCATTTCTACAATATGCAGCATTTCTACAATATACTGCATTTCTACAAGATGCAGCATTTCTACAATATGCAGCATTTCTACAATATACTGCATTTCTACAAGATGCAGCATTTCTACACTATACACCATTTCTACAATATACTGCATTTCTACAATATGCAGCATTTCTACAATATGCAGCATTTCTACAATATACTGCATTTCTACAAGATGCAGCATTTCTACAATATGCAGCATTTCTACAATATACTGCATTTCTACAAGATGCAGCATTTCTACACTATACACCATTTCTACAATATACTGCATTTCTACAATATGCAGCATTTCTACAATATACTGCATTTCTACAATATGCAGCATTTCTACACTATACTGCATTTCTACAATATGCAGCATTTCTTCACTATACTTCATTTCTACAATATACAGCATTTCTACAAGATGCAGCATTTCTACAATATACAGCATTTCTACAATATACTGCATTTCTACAATATGCATTTCTACAATATACAGCATTTCTACAATATGCAGCATTTCTACAATATGCAGCATTTCTACAATATACAGCATTTCTACAAGATGCAGCATTTCTACAATATACTGCATTTCTACAATATGCATTTCTACAATATGCAGCATTTCTACAATATACAGCATTTCTACAAGATGCAGCATTTCTACAATATACAGCATTTCTGCAATATACAGCATTTCTACAATATACAGCATTTCTACAAGAAGCAGCACTTCTACAATATACAGCATTTCTACAATATGCAGCATTTCTACAAGATGCAGCATTTCTACAATATACAGCATTTCTACAATATACTGCATTCTACAATATACAGTATTTCTACAATATGCAGCATTTCTACAATATACAGCACTTCTACAATATGCAGCATTTCTTATGCAGCATTTCTACAATATGCAGCATTTCTACAATATACAGCATTTCTACAATATACAGCATTTTTACAAGATGCAGCACTTCTACAATATGCAGCATTTCTTATGCAGCATTTCTACAATATGCAGCATTTCTACAATATACAACATTTCTTCAATATACAGCATTTCTACAATATACAGCACTTCTACAATATGCAGCATTTCTACAAGATGCAGCATTTCTACAATATACAGCACTTCTACAATATGCAGCATTTCTACCATATACTGCAGTTCTACAAGATGCAGCATTTCTACAATATACAGCATTTCTACAATATACTGCATTTCTACAAGATGCAGCATTTCTACAATATGCAACATTTCTACAATACACTGCATTTCTACAATATACAGCATTTCTACAATATACAGCATTTCTACAATATGCAGCATTTCTACAATATACAGCATTTCTACAATATATAGCATTTCTACATACAGCATTTCTACAATATGCAGCCTTTCTTCAATATAAAGCATTTCTACAATATACAGCATTTCTACAATGCGCTGTATTGAATGAGTACTTAACGAAGGCCAAGACGCTGTATTGAATGAATATTCGCTGTATTGAATGCATATTTAACGAAGGCCAAGACCCTGTATTGAATGAATATTTAACGAAGTCCTAGACGCTGTATTGAATGAATATTGAACGAAAGCCAAGACGCTACATTTAATAAACATTGAACGAAAGCCAAGACCCTGTATTGGGCGAATATGGAAAGAAAGTCAAGACCCTGTATTAGGCGAATATTGAACGAAGGCCAAGACACTGTATTGAATAAATATGGAACGAAGGCCAAGACGCTGTATTCGACGAATATTGAACGAAGGCCAATACGCTGTATTGAACGAATATGGAACGAAAGCCAAGATGCAGTATTGAATGAATATTCAACGAACGCCAAGACGATGTATTGGCCGAATATTAAACGAAGGCCAAGACGCTGTTTTGAACGAATATTGAACGAAGACCAAGACGCAGTATTGAAAGAATATTGAACGAAGGCCAAGACGCTGTATTGAACGAATATTGAACGGACGAAGGCCAAAGGAATATTGAACGAAGGCCAAGATGCTGCATTTAACGAACATTGAAATAAGGCCTTGTCGCTGTATTGAACGAATATTGAACGAAGGCCAAGACGCTGTATTGAACGAATATTGAACGAAGGCCAAGAGGCTGTATTAAGCGACAATTGAACGAAGGTCAAGTACATGCTTACTGAACGGTACTCCTAACGCTAATATTACATTTTAAATAAAGTAAATGTGTTCATATTCTTGTAAATAAATGAAGTTTCATATTGATATATACTGAAAGGAAAAATAAACGCGACACGGGAATATTCGCTTTATATTGTATACACTTAATTCCATATATATTCCAAGGAAATCCCAAGATTTTTTTATAATAAAAAACGTTGTAGTTAGTTAGAGAAAGGACACAGTTGTGATGTTGTAGACGTTTTAAACACAGTACACATTGTAACAAGAAATTCATAAATGTTGAAGTTCCTCTTTGGAAAATTGAGCCAGTTCAGAACTGTATTTAACGTAAAGAGTTTGCAAAATGCTGCATCCTAAGTTTGCGCCAAACTCGTACTCTGTCAATAATGAAGCTTTGCAGGAATACTAATTGCTGTGTTACGCGTTGTTTTAGTATTTTTTTCGAATGGAAAGAACTTACGTAGCCATGTACCATTCGATTAACAGTAGCATATTGTAGATACAATATATAGCGGAATTCCCGTGTCGCGTTTCTTTTTCCTTTCAGTATACATTTAAACCGTATTCCAACACATTTGTTCGGTTTATTTTTGGATTAACTATTTTCAAGTTTGGTGCACGTGTAACTCTTTTTTTTCCATTAAAATGACCGATGTTTATGTAAATTGATTGAAATTCGAAATGCGTTAGAATTTCCTATTAGTATAATGATCGCTGTTCGTCTGATGTCAAGACGAAATTACTAAAATGTCGCATCAAAATGAATTATGTATAAGCTATCACAACACCAACAGAAGCATACTATGATTACAAGCAAAGTTTTACGCAAGCGTAAATTAGCTGCCGAGAAGAAATAGCATATATCTGGGTAGGGACTGGAAACGAAGTTTAACATAAAAACAATATTGAAAAAAATAATGTTGACGTAAACACGCCACGACTGTTTTTTTCTTACCAAACACATTCTTACCGAGTTTTACCATCAGTTGTTCCTACCGAATATTTTGAATCAAAATGGGCGACCTCGCTTCTCTCAATTCAACTTTGGAGCACGACGTGCTAGAAGTACACATCAACACAGAAATACAGGTGTTCATATGTAAGAGTTGCGTGTGCGTTAGCGTGTGCATTACAACAGAGATAAACGTCTCACTATTATAAGATTGCGTTATCAAAGTGAAAAACTCAAAGAAACTGTTCATTGCCACCTTACCATTACAAAACCATATAGGCAGCGAATAAACCCATCGACTTGTGTATAACACAGCGGTATTTACGAGAATACCGCATTATAAATGGGTATTATTCCATAAAAAGGTATTATTCCATTAAAAAACATGCGTCAGTAATGGTATGTGTCAGTAAACTGAACTTTCACAGAGCATATAGGTGGACAAGGGAATAGGGATTTTTTAGGTTGTAAGCCCACCAATAGAGTTTAAGTTCAGCGTCGTAGATGCGAGTGTGCTAAAGGGGTATTCTCTCTTTTTTTAAAACAAATAAAACAAAGAAAAGTAAAAATAAAAGTACTTTAGGTGAGCATCGCTGCGTGAGAGTGGAAAAAGGGGATATGAAATAATTGAAAAACGAATGTATGAATAATACGCTGAAAACTCGTCATATTGCAGCATTCTCAGTCATTTATTTCACCCTACCACCCATACCCCCCTATATAGAAAATGGGTACGAAGGAATTTAAAAACAAAGCTGTATTAAGCTAAATATAAACACACCGAAAACTCGTTGGATTGCAGCATTTTCAGTATATTACCCCAAACACCCCTTCCACCACGCCCTCCTGCACACCCGCACACACACACACACACACGCGCACAAACACACACACAGTGCGAGATAATATACCCTACGCCATACATAGAAAAACGGGTACGAAAGAATTAAATAAACAAATGCTATAAAATACACTGAACACTCACCAGATTGCAGCATTGTAAGTATATATGTGTATCCAAAATGTATACGCCATTGATATGATCACAGTCGAATCATATTCTGTTGTTAATTTGTTTTAGAGATATATTCTATAATATATGGGATAGACACTATGAGTCCACAAACATGTGTCTTAAAACAAATAATAATTATACTAAACACACCAGGATTTTTAAAATTAGCACATCATTTATTTGAAATGCGACAAAATCATAAGAAATATATTAATATAAAAAGTAAGGCATCCACTGTTACAGTATTGTATTAACATATTGTACAGTATATCCGTACCCTCAGTATCCCGTTAGAATGGAAAACTTTGCAAATATTAGACCTATATACTATTACAATACAATAAAGCAAAAACACTTTGGCTTGAGTGTGTCGGTGTATTCAGATAAGTATTGCCTTTGTATATAAAATATAGATCTCTACTAAAGCTTGACGACAACGAAAACATATTCGTGGTAATTTAATTCACGTCACTTCAGACTTCAGAGTTCATACTTCAGACGTCACACGTCACACTTCACACTTCTGACTTCAAACTTCAGACTTCAGGGTTCATATTTCAGACTTGATGACACTACACACTTCAGAGCTCACACTTCAGAGTTCAGACTTCAAAGTTCAGACTTCAGAATTCAGAGTTCACACTTCAGACTTCAATGTTCATACTTCAACATTTAAATAAATACAACACGAATAAGTTATCCTGACGGACAAATAGCGGTCGCAACAGCTCACGTTCATCCTTCGGCTCAGGTGAGCTGATATGTCCATATAAAGTTTATAAAATCACATTTTATCTTTCAAAATATTTCTTTTTTTATGAACATACAATTTGTATTCCAGTAAAAGCACACTGACCATTGTTCAGCGAATGGTCAGTGAAAAGTTTGAATGGACTGTCTATAATACATGTACAATGTTATGTAAAGATAAAAAAATACTTTTGTAAACTTTACATTGACTTATTTTACTATGTATTGCTCCTTTTATCTAGATTGTTATGCAAAGATTTAATTGCATATTCTCTGTAAAAAAAAATACCCATAGACATGTGTTGATTCTATAACTTTACACATTTCCTTCATAATTCAAAATGATTTACAAAGACAATACGTGAACCTTAACGAAAAACTTACATTTCGGAAGTTTAGTGTAAATCACAAAAGCAATAGAGTTGCAGACTGTCATGTCTCGTGTTATATTGCCTTATTGGCAACGATTTAGATTAAGAATATCTCTACATGATTTACAGTATCTGCCGGCATTCGCCAGTCTTAATTTATACCAGGGTATAAAGGCGAATATCTATTTTATATTAACTTTCAAATTAAGTGTATGCATTGTTCGGGGCCTAAATACGGGGACGTAAAACGTACGGTCACGTGTATCGGGGTCTATCTTCCGAGCACTTTGATATCATAGGAATTTTGTCGTTAGTATAGATAGGGCAGATTCCGGGTTTCCTATGTACCATTTCCCTCTCATTTGGGCCGGCTTTAAATAGCCTATGTGTTGATGAGACATTGAACAACCCTCAATTTATTATTGTTTAGCTTAAATCATCAGCACCAGAAATGTCTCTATTCACTGATTTATTGATTGTACTTATATGTTTGATAATCTGAAATGATGGGCACATAGCGATAATGAATTACTCAGGACTCTCTTGTTTCACAATTGTTCCCCCAAGTACGTCTTTGACAGACTTAATTTCTATGAATGGCAAGGATCAGAAGCAAAGTACGCTCGAAGTGGGAGTTGAAATGTGCAATCTCTTTCATGTCTTTTGGAGTGAACTCCTCTGCTATTTCGTACATTCGGGGAATGAATGAATGATTAGTTGGTTGAATGGTGTTTTTGTCATTTTAGCACATGAAAGGTAATATATGACGGTCGGTGGTTCTGTGGTGGAGGCAGCCACCCACTTTTCCTGGGTAGAACCTTCACAACTAGTTGGTGGAATGGTTTTTGTTCTGATTGTGTATGTTTTTTACGTCATTTTTAGCAATGTTATATATGACGGTCGTTTTTTTTTTGTTTGAGGCTAACCCTGACCACCAACTTTTCTCGGGTGGACCCAATACTACATAAAACTCCCTCCATCCGTAATAATAGACACTTTCTCACAAGTCGAGCTCTCAGAGGGATTCGAACCCGCAACGGTCAGAGGCGAGAAGGTTTAAAAAGCAACGTCTTAACCCCTCGGCCACGGAGTCGTTTCTTTTATTTCTGATAGCTCATCATGGTTCTACCCAGGAAAAGTGGATGGTCGGCCTCCACCACAAAACAATCGACCGCTATATAAAACCTCACATGTGTTGAAAATGACGTAAAACACCAAACAAAATCAGAAATAAATGCTTTAATAAGACATTACAAGCGTTATTAGCTATGCTTCTTCGAACGCTATCACAAATCGATATCTACAGAAGCTTTCCGAAGCTAGGCTTAGAGCGAGCGAGTGAATCCTGTGTTTATAAGAAAATACAATGCATATCAGTGAACGGGTTTAACATACTTGGCAAATTGAAATTCTCCTCCTACGGCTAAGATATGGATAAAACATAATGTTTTGATGTCAAGTTACCGTGATAATGTAAAGCATATCATCAACGAACATTCTTTTGCACAGGTACGTGAATAGGTTTGATTAATTACCGTGACATATCGTCGGATCGTATGTGTTCATCATTAAGCGTTTGAATGGTAAGTTATGTTTTTTATGTTGTAGCTGTTACTGGGTGTTTGTACACAACAGTGCACATTATAATGTTTAGCAATAGATGCAATCACTTTAACAGTCTGTGTTATGTCTGAACTGCTTTTTGTTTTTGTAATGTATTCCGAGTTACGTGTTCAATGTATTTTCGGATTTTGTGTAAATTCTCTATATATTTATTGGATATTTTTTTACAAAGAATTTTCAAGAAAAAAAAACGAAGATGAAAAAAAAAAAGATTGACCAGATAACTCGAAATTCATTACAAATATTGTTTAAAAAATACATAAGACTCATATTGCCTATTGTGACCATGGGTTGATACAGATGATATACACTGTTCTTAAACTCGTGTAGATCGTCGGTTCAATCCCCGAGTTACCAAAGTCTTCATAAAAAATAATACTAGTACAGCTAAGTCCCTAGCTTGACGTTCAACATATAAAAGGTTGGTTTGTTTGTTTCACGGTTTGTATGGTGTTTTACGTCATTTTAAAACATGTAAGGTTATATATGCCGGTCTTATTGTTGTGGTGGAGGCAGACCGCCCACTTTTCCTGGGTAGAACCAGTACTGTACACCTGGTCCAAACTCTGGATTTAAAACGCAAATTAACCTTATCAGCATACCAGATTTTGTACAGCTGTGGGTGGATACATGATGTTTCATTAAAAAGTAACTTTTAGCTTCGAAACGTCCTGTTCGGAATGGTCCTGTACACTTTATTCATATAGGTCAATATAGTTCAAATACCCTGTGTTGTGAGAGCTATATGGGGGCACGCCTGTCTGAGGGTTGGCTGATAATAATCGCATTGCCGAGCGAACGCCATGCTAGTGTTGTAAAGAGTCTGTACATACTTACCAAGTATTGGTTCCGGAACGGAGTACTGTGGCAAGTATAATGTATAGACGTCTTTACAGGTTGGTGTGTGAGCTCGAACTGGCTTCTAGCGGGTGAATGGTGACGTCACCCGCTTCGGCGCAGGCGCAATGGATTAGGCTGGATCGCAGGTGTCGATCCACCAGTGGTAGAATTACAACACTCCTGTCACTTTTAAAAAGGGCAAAGCCCCCAATGCCTGCTGGTCCCCCGACACCGTCAGCAATGGCTCACTCTTACCAAGAGTGTACACTCCGTGTACCAGTGGCGGTACAATCCAGACTTCATATAAATCATTAGCCTGAAGATTGTAATAAGGAAGATTTACAATACCCACTATAGTATGGGTTTAGAGTAAGGTCGCGAGTTACCAACAGACGTTGAATTATAAAGTATTATTATAAAAGTTAAAGTTATGTTAAAATATTCACACCTCAACGATGGAGTTGTGAAAGTAAAAGTTACTTATATACAAAAAACTTTCACACATCTCAATAGAGTCCTGTGATTATTTACATTACAAGTGATGAAGTTGCAAAGGTGCAAGTTATATATAAAAGAGGTTCACACATCTCAACAGAGTACTGTGACTAGTTTACCTCAAAAGTAATAGTATTGATGGCTCTATAATGACGGTTATAGAGACAGTATGGCGTATGCGTGTATCGTCCCAGTGGGTGCACTGCGGATATCCGAATTGCCTCTTAGAACCCATACAGAACTTTCGCATTCTCAAGAGATGCACCTATTAGGCCGGCCAGATCCCCACCACGCCTCTCAGCCACCAAGCGACCAACATCCCCTATGAATAGAGGGTTGTTTGGTTTTTGATGCGGGGCCGGAGACAGGTACGGGGAGTCAGTCTCGAGCAATATACGGTTCTCCGGGACTGCCGCCAAGCCCAGCAGCTGAACCTCCGAGAAGTGCTTAACATTGGCTGTGAATCCGAAGAAGCAATTCCTGTAGTAACTGAGCCACCCGTTCACATCGTCCGCACCACCCCCAAAACAATGCAAGTGTATAGGTTGGGACCAGCCACAGTACTCTTGGACTATACGGAATGCTTTTAGGTACAGGTCTGATCCCTCCCTACTATTGTTCCCTCTTATATGGAGGACAAGTGGTAAACTTACACGACTCTGGGGTAGGATACGTCTTAAGGTATCCTCTTGATGCTGCCAGGTGTGACAGGGTCCAGTCATGTCCAGACCCACCTCTCCCAGGGCAGTAACATTGGGGTTCCCCAAGAGAGCTATAAATTCTCTCTCTCTGTCCTCTGAAAAGAGGTGTACCTTACGGGGGTGAACCCCTATTGCTACCTTTACGCCAGGCACCTCTGAGAGAGACTTAGGATAATCCTCAGGATCACAATAAACAGTCACCACACCCTTGATATTGACTTGGACAGAAGGCTGTACGACCAATTGTGCGGACAAAAGGTCACTTACCGAGGCGTTTGACCCTTTCCCCCACAATGCCCGTCTAGATCTGTCCAGATGCATATGACTGTCAATGGCATCGAATACACCCATCGGGTTGGGGACCCTGTTCTGTATCCCAAGTGGTTCACACTCTGAGGTTTGGGGTAAGTCCCCCACTCCATACTGAGTTGTGATAGGGTTTATACTGAGGTTAGTCTCCGATAACCCCTCCGCCACTGTTTCCGTCAGATTTAAGGAAGTTGATTCCTCCCTATAGGTCTTCAGGAACTCCTTGTATTGGCTCACCGAGACCAGATTGAGTAAGCTGGCCAGGGGACGCCAATGAATTAAAGTGGCGGGGGAATTTAAAGGAGCCAAGGTGAACCCCTCGACTGGCACTCTCCACCCATTAAATCTGCAGAGCTCATGCATGGCCACTGCAGATCTGTTGGTAATGGTAGACAAAGACGGGACCAAACCCCGATCATTTATTACGTGCACCAGCCGATCTATGTGTTCACCAGTTCCCAGTAACCACGAGCTCAGGAGCCCCAGGGCCGCCATTCTTTTAGCCTGGAACTCTGGGGCTGCCACTGTTTCTGTCGACCAAGTCTCCCAAAACAGCTCCGGCATATGTCTGGAAGTTACATGCTGCTTCATGGATTTGGTTTTCCTGTTGCAACCAGTTATTGGGCATGCAGAGTACTTCGCAAACTTAAACCAGGCTGCCCTGGGAGGCCTTTCCGAGACTTCCACATTAACTTCCTGAGCTTGATCCTCCACTTCAACGTCATTACTAGGACGAGAAGGCGGGGTCGAGGCAGTCGGACAAGGGACATCTGACACATTCTGGATAGTGACCTTCATCAAGGGCAAAGGCTTGGTCTGTTTCCCTTCTCCGATACCCCTACCCTTCCTCTTTGCCCCCCGATTCCTACGCTTACGCTGACTACTTATCCCATCGCTTGGTATAGCATTGGGAACAGCGCCAGTATCCATGACAATTGGATGTTCGCCTTTGACACATCCTTCACTTCTCTCAGGTGAGATAGGAGTATTGTGAATATTAAGGCAAACATCCACAACAGGTCCGGATGCTGCATGAATTTCACATCCCATAACGGTATTGTGATCTTCCATATGCACATCCGGTGGACCCACATACACTTCAGGATCTGATGGTAACTCCTCATGCCCCGTTCCACCTGTGAGAACAATCGCTCCCCCAACCAAAGATGTAGTCTGCTTGGGGAGTGATGGATTATCCACCAAGCGAATGTCCTTACAGATGGATGATGGCTCATAAACCTGTTCCTTGATCTTGGGTATAGATACTCGGTTCCTGTTTTTGGATTTGTGCGGAAGATTTTGTAAAATCCATGATTCCGAGAGGAAAGTTACGGATTCCAATTGAGCTTTTTCTACCCAAGACCAATTATTTCGTTTTACGGCCAGCTGGTACATAGAGATTAGCAATCTCTGGAACTCCACACCGGGTAGTCCATGAGCCATGCCTAAAGTGTCGCGGATAAGACACCGGGGATTCATTAGTTTCCCTAGCCTCAGGTGGCCCTCTACCAGCTCTATAGTGTTGGTGTAGGCCATTTTCCTGAAAGAGATTGAGCAGAGATTAGCCCTTGCAAATAGGGCATTGGTACTCTTTGATACCACGGGCCTCTTGTACTGTGATATTCACACAGGCTCCGTGATACCATTCGGCACACTTATCGCACTGGATCATAAATTCTCCCGAATATGGCTTCCTACATACACAGAAAAGTTCCTTACCATCTTTTGATGGTTCGTTCCCCTTCTGAGTTGTGGATTTTAGATTTTTCTTATAATTTTGCAACCATTCGGGAATCTGGCGATCCATACACAGCTTCATTTTGTCATGGTGAGTTGTGATTATCGAGTGCCTTAATTTGACTCGGTATAATGCTGCCGATAATTTTGCAATGATTATACCAGGACTTTTCCAAAGGGGGAGTAGTTTTTTACTGACCCCTTTTTTTGGGGCGTTATTCTCGATATAAACTAGATCGCCTATTTGGTATGATTTTACCAGTGTCCGTAAATCATAATCTCTTTTCATTCTCTTTTGTGACATTTTTAAGGTGTCCCTTGCTGTTTTATGGGCTAATGAAACGGCATTCTCTAACAGACGCACATAGGTGTCCGGATCAGAATCCCTTAAGTTATCATGACTTTTTGGGTACATAAGATCCGGGGGCTGATTTACCTCTCTACCTAACATTAATTTATTAGGTGTGAAGCCCGTTTGCCTGTTGACGCAAGATCGCATGGCTCTCGAAATTTGTGCTAGAAATATGTCCCAGTCTTTGGGGGATTTCTGAACATAACAGCGCACGGCGTCCATAAGAGTCCTATTATACCGTTCCACTTGTCCATTCCCAGAAGGTCTGAAGGGTGTAGTTCTGGCTTTGTGAATTCTGGTTATTTCACAGATTTTAGTGAATAGGTCGCTTTCGAAGTTCCGACCCTGATCACTAAATATCTCTAACGCATAGCCAAAACGAGAGAAGAACTCGTTTATTAACGCGTGAGCTGTAACATCTGCCGTTTGTGATGGAAGTGGTACGCACTCTATCCATTTAGTGAATTGGTCCACTATCATCAATATGTATTTGTTACCCCGATCAGTTGGGGTTAGTGGACCTAGGAAGTCGATGTGTACCCTTTCCATTGGAGACCCAGCATGAAATTTTATCATTGGACTTCGACTTTTACGCGTGACAGATTTGCTTTGGTTACAGACCGCACATGAACTTATGAAATTTTTTATATCTTGTGACATTTTATACCAAAAATATTTTTCTTTTAATTTACTTTTTGTGCGGTCTATACCTTGATGGCCTGCGGACGGAATGTCATGGTGCATTTCGAGGATTTCATGTTTTAGGTCTGATGGAATGACTAAGACCTTATCTTTGTTTTCCTCCCTTTGCTTCCATAGCACTCCATCCACTAGGAAGAATAAGTCCTTATTAATCCAATAATATTTTACCGCTTGATTGGCTGCAAACAGTACTCCCTCTTCGGGTTCCTGTTTGTCTTTTAGCCAATCCAACAGAAATGTTAAATCTGGGTCTTGATTTTGCAGTGTTACTAGCTCCGTTCTTTTCTGACCCCAGTACACACCTTGGTGGTCCCTGACTATGTTCACCCTACTCCCATCACAATGGTTGGGCAAAAGTCCACCGCAAAGGTTGGGCAAATGTCCATCACAAATGTTGGGTTGTGGGTCATAGACTATAACTCCACCAGGGTCCCAGGGCCAACTCATGTCATCGAGCTCTTGGTCCTGGGGTGATATAAGGCCCTCAACCGGTTGGGTTGATTCGCATGACTCGCGACACATGCAAGTGTTTGCTTGTGATATGCTTTTGTGCAAGGCGCCTTTTGATAGAGGACGTACATCATCAACTTCTGAGGTGAAATTGAACCAATTTTTGTGCAGTCTTTGACAATATGTACATCCTCCACATGGCAAGAGCTTTGGGTCTTGACCCAACGTGTAATGTCTACAAGTTCCCGATATTGGTACACACCTTGACAGGGCATCTGCATTACCATGTTTTGCACCGGGACGATGTTGCACAACCATATCATACTGACTTAACTCCTCTAACCAACGGGCAATTTGACCCTGAGGGTTCTTAAAGTTCAGTAACCAGGTCAAGCTGCTGTGGTCCGTTCTAACAACGAATTTTCGTCCCAACAAATAGTGTCGGAATTGTCGTGTGAATCGTACCACAGCTAGTAATTCCTGTCTGGTCGTGCAATATCTCTGTTGCTCCGGTGATAAGGCATAACTACCATAGGTGATCACCTTTTCTTCACCGTTTTGTACTTGGGAAAGCTCTGCTCCTATTAGATGCATCCGTGTCTAGGATGAACAGGTCTGTACTATTCGGCAGGGCAAGAACAGGAGCATGAGTTAAGGCATGTTTTATGTTCTGAAATGCCTGCTCCTGGTCCTTACCCCACACAAATGCATTTTTCCCAGTTACCCCGTACAAAGGTGCAGCTAACTTTGCATAGTCTTTGATAAATATTCTGTGGTAGTTGGCCAATCCCACGAAACGTTCTACGTCTTTCGTAGAGTTGGGAATAGGCCATTCCCGAACCACAGAAATGTCTTTATCGGACAGTTCCATACCCTCTCCTGTGACCATTCGTCCCAGAAACTCTACCTTTCTCCGAAAAAACTCACATTTCTTTGGTTTTAGCTTTAATTTATATTGCCTCAGACGTTCGAACACTTGTTTCAAGTTGTTTAAGTGATTGTTAAAGGTTTTTCCTAAGACCATTATGTCGTCTAAGAATGCCAAGACTATATTCCATGTGAGCCCTCTCAGAACCAGGTTCATTACTCGGGCGAAGGTCGCTGGGGCGTTGCAGAGACCAAAGGCCATTTTTATGAATTCGAAAAGGCCAAATTTGGTGGTAAAAGCCGTTTTCTTTTTATCTTCCTCAGCTATAGGTATTTGCCAATAAGCTGAGTTTGCATCCAATTTGGAAAACCACTTGTTACCAGCCAAAGTGTCTATGCAATCTTCTATTAAGGGTAACGGGAAACTGTCCTTAATAGTGACATTGTTGAGAGCCCGATAATCCAAACACCATCTGACCGTTCCATCCCTTTTCCTTATTAACACTGGAGGAGCCGCCCAGTCAGAATTTGATGGTTCTATAACCCCTGCATTCAACATTTTTTCTAAATGATTTTCTTCCTCCGAAACAAAACAGGCAGGGGTTCTACGCATTTTAAGTTTGACCGGCCTGGCATCTCCAGTATCAATATGGTGCTGAATTTCAGTAAAGTTACCCAAGTCAAATTCATCCTTGGCAAACACATCCTGAAACTCAGTTATCAATTCAGCAAAGGCTTCGACTTCTTCTGCCTTTAGATTGACACTGGACTGATGGAACATTACAGATAAATGGTCTGGAATGTTGTTTTTAGCTTCAACATTGCTCATGCTGACCTTCTGCACCTGTACGTTATTTGTTCCACTTAAAAGTTCATCTGGAACAGGCATTACAGTGTGTGCTAAGTGTGCCTCAGCAATGTTGAGCGTTTTCTTTACGGTAATAAACTTGTCGGTAATGTTAATCATACACACTTTAAGATCTTTATTGCCTGTATGTATGGTGCGAGGTACCAACAGTTTATTACTCTTTACTTTTATGGGCTCCACAACATATTGTGGTAGTACATGGTCTACCGAACAGTCAACTAGAACTACTGAATTAGGTGGAATTACCGTTCGCCGGTCTACACACACCCTAGCTACAGTAGGTTGGGAGTCATTCCCACCCTCTAATTCCATTTTAATGATCTCTTCTCCCACCGTTAGTTGGGAATTTAAAAGATCAATTTTGGTGCCATGCGCTTTCAAGAAGTCCAGACCTAACAGCATGGTATCTTGTATTGGAGCCACATAGACTCGTTCGTGGTACACTTTGTTCCCTAATTTGAGGGCCACGGGTCCCACGATAAAGCCTATCATGCTCAACTTCTTACCAGCTGTGTGTAGTCTGATGTTCTTGAGCACTGGTGGTCTAGGTTCTAGTTGTCTGTATAAGGAATCCGAAATTATAGTGACTTCAGCTGCAGTATCAACAACTGCTTGTGTAGGCTGTCTATTGACCACAGCCGCTACTCGGAACATAGACCCAGACCTTAATTGACAGACAGTTATGTCGTCAGGGCTTTGGGACCAAGTGTTCTGAGAATCTTTAGCTGATAATTTCTCTTCCTTTAACATGTTTTCACACCCCTGGTTATTAACCTCTGGCTGGTTTTCACACTCTTTAAGATTGTGATTATGCCTGTTAATAGGGTTGTGAGGCGACCCCTCTGACTGCTTTTCACACTCTTTATGATTGTGATTGAGCATGTCACTAGGGTTGAGAGGCGATCCCTCTGACTGCTTTTCACACTCTTTATGATTGTGATTAAGCGTGTCAATAGGGTTGAGAGGCGGCCCCTCTGACTGCTTTTCACACTCTTTACGATTGTGATTAAGCATGTCCATAGGGTTGAGAGGCGACCCCTCTGGCTGTTTTTCACACTCTTTAAGGTTGTGAATAGGCCCGCTATAAAGTTCCATATTATCACACCTCTTGTCCTGGGAAATGTGAGAACTATTACTATTCACACACTGCCCTAGGCTTGATTTGTGAATGCTTGGAGCTTTGGTTATGTGGCCTTTGATGTCAGGGGTCGGATTTAGGCCTCTCGGTCCGACCCGGACTCGTTTAAAGAATCGTCGGACTTTTCATGAGCATGTTCGTCATCTTGGACGAATGAAACTGATTTCCGGTTATGAGCTGCACCCCTCCGGTTTTTTGGACATTCCCTAGCGAAATGTCCTGCTTCATTGCATATGAAGCACCTAGTTCGGGTGGGGGAGGGGGACCTGGGTCGGAACCTGGACTGTTCAGTTAGGCCTTTGAGCGTTGAACTGACGTCCGATAGTATTGTCAGGACTTTGTCCATCTTGGTCTCTAACATAGAGACTCTGTCCTCCAACCTCGGTCTGGGTTTTGGGGAGGAATCTCTACGGGACAGAGCTGGACTCGTGACTGCCTGTACTTTGGGGTGTTCACATATTGTGTCCACAGGCTTCACGGGTTCCGGCTCCGTCTTAGAGCCATAGATGGCAGTTTGGTTTAGTTGATACCACCGTATTGCGTCTACGGCGGCTTCAACAGTCTCAGGCCTCGCGTTTATAACCTGGTGGCCCGCTGCTTTGTTTTCTAAGCCCTGACAGAGGCGTACTACTGCCAATTTGGCAATGTGTACGTCTGGCAGGCCTTTGTAAGCGCGGCACGCCAAGTCATAAATGCGGTCTGCCCAGTCCTCGAGGTCCTCTTTTGGTTTCTGGACCTCGGACATAAATTTGGCCATCAGTGCCTGAACCAAGTCCTTATTTTCGAATCTTTTAGTTAATCGCTGAATGACTTCAGCGTAACTAATTGCTTCGTTCCTGTTTAGAAGGTTGGTCAAGTACTTGCTTGCCTTCCCTTCCAAACTCCAAGTCAGTGCTTCCCGTTTCATAACCGGTGTCCATCCCATCGCATCAGTGTAGCTGGTAAACTTCCGCAAGAAGATCTCCCATTCCGAGGTTCCGTCAAACCTCAGTGTTTTGGGAATTTCGTAATTCCGCGGAAGTTTAATACCCTGTGCGTCTTTAGAGCCCTTGGTGCTCTTAAGAGTTTGAGCTGACAGAATCTCTACTGTATTAGCTAATAGCTTAATCAGTACAGTTTCCGTATTCTCAATTCGGGCCTGATTGTCTTTATTTAATGCATTTTGCATTTCAAACGTGGTCGTACCCGGGGATGGTTTATAATCCATAGGGGATGTTTTATAATCCGTGAACTTAGGCATGGCCATATTGGGCATCTCACCTTTTTCTGGTTCACGTTTGAACTTAGGTCCCGTTTTTGGTTTGGCCCCTCCCGCCTCGAAATGTTTAATTTGTTCGGTGACCTGGTCAATGATCACCTGCTGCTGACCTTTTGGGTTTGACTTTATGGGGCTTAATGCTTTTGCCCCTTCGTCCACTGGGTTGGTGGTGTCAATGTCCAGTTTATCTGAGACATTGCCCATCTCCATCGTACCCACATGTGGATTACTTGCTGGTGCAGCTAGGTCATCCTCATCCCCGCTTTCTTCTTTAAAATTTTGCATGGAGGATAGGGCCTCCATTGTGTCAGCTGGCACATTGACGGACAGGTTGCTATTTTTGGAAAAGTCAACTCTGTCCAGTAACTCGTCAGTCACCTTTAAATATGGGATGGTGCTGATGTTCTGTCTACTAATGTTACCCATTGTAGACCTGAATTGTATTATTCTTTCAGCTATCTTGTCTCTGACACCCGGCAGTTCATTCAACTCTTCCGCCATGCAAAAATTGATCTGAATTTTTTGTGTCATTTTTCTTATATTGAGTTCACAGTACGAATTTGTGATTATTCAATATTGCGTTTTGTATCAATTTCACACCGTAGTTGTGAATAATTAATACAATCGACAAATGACTACAAATAATAAATGTATTGTAATAAATTCACACCGTAGTTGTGAATAATTGAAATTAATACAAATAGTATATTGTGCAGTTTCACACTATAGTGTTGTGAATCTCTGTACAATATAGACTTGCTGGATATTTGAACAATTGTATAACTAAATAGGTTAGTAAATAAACATTCAACACAGATAACTGAAAATCAAAATTCAATATATGTGAAAAAAAATGTAACTTTCCCTAGACTGGAATTGTGATTTCACATTACACACTATAAAGTGTGAAAGGTTGTGAATTTCACATGCCACCTGGGAATGATAAATAGAATTGATGGAAAAAAAATAAATTTTGGTACTTTTTGGTTCATTCCGCCAGTTACCGGGAACCGGCGGTGAACGGGAAAATTCAAAAATAAAAACTATTCCAATTTAGTTTGTTCAATTCCTATTAATAACAAAATGAGTGTGGAAAGAATCCACACTAAAAAGTAATATTGAAAGCGCTGTAAACCGCCGACGTGGCGTGATATTTCGCGCCCAAATGTGGCGCGAAGCACGCAAATTACCCCACCCACTCAGAAGTGTGTGGGGTACAACAACAAGTCGCTTTCACAGCGGCAAAAAGCATAAATACCTTCCTCCGCTGGGAGTTCGTATTGCTCGCAGCGCCATTGTTGTAAAGAGTCTGTACATACTTACCAAGTATTGGTTCCGGAACGGAGTACTGTGGCAAGTATAATGTATAGACGTCTTTACAGGTTGGTGTGTGAGCTCGAACTGGCTTCTAGCGGGTGAATGGTGACGTCACCCGCTTCGGCGCAGGCGCAATGGATTAGGCTGGATCGCAGGTGTCGATCCACCAGTGGTAGAATTACAACACTAGGGACGATAGCTCATACGTTGAAGGGTGCAGTTGTTTGCTCTGTATGGGACTTAACGTCGCCTTTACCATCGTCATATCACGACGGCGTCTACTTGTAACACTGAGTTTCGTCGGTGTGTTTTTTGGCAAGACACCTTCCCTTAGCCCCTAGCCCCGTCCGTCGGATGGGGATGTAAACCGGGCGGTCCCGTGTATCGGTCTATCCTCCGAACACGCTAAAGAACCATAGGAATCTATTTGGTAATAAGAGTAGGGCATGGTTCCCGGATTACTATGTATCCTTCCCCTCTCTCTGGGGCGGCTCTAAATAACCTGTACTGTGTTTATGAGCCGTTAAATAACATTCAGTTCAATTGTAACAGTGAGCTCAATGCTCACCTTTATTGTGTTGCCACAATGGAACACCACGCCGCAGACACGTGCCACAGACACGTGCCATGATATATCACCCTGTCACGTTATAGTGACACCGGGTCGTACTAAAGCTACCCTTTATATGGGGGAGTTCCGTTGCCGAGGGTTTAACGACATTGCGTTGTACACCGTCTCGCCTCTCACCGCTGCGGGTTCGAATCCCACTGGGAGCTCGACTTGTAAGTGAGGAAGTACATGTCGATTCTTACGGATGGTGGGAGTATTCTAATAGCTGCACTTCCAATTTCAGACTGTGTTCATCTCACCTGCAACAACAATAAAAATATCTGCCATTAGGTATTAAAAATATTCAAAACCGAAGAACACACTACTACTTTTTATGGCGCAAGAATTACCGTGGGTTTCAAGGGAGCTAACATATATGCGTACACTTCATTTTCTTACAATATCATGACATAGTGTAACGTTCATTATACAGTCAAACCTGGATTAAGAGACCGCTCATGGGAAAGACCAAAAGTGGTCTCTTAATACAGGTGGTCTCTTAAAACAGGGTCTAACATTGTTCGATATTTTATGAAATATTAAGAGAAATACATGTACATGTATTAAAATGAATGCTTTACATTGAAGGTGTCTTGTATTATTTCATATATATGGGGTAGGCCTATCTTGTAAAGGAATAATAAACACTTATGCAACTAAGAAAACTTTAATTTATGTTTTTAATTCAAGTGTATATGAAATATAATCATGTGAAATAGATCATGAAATAGATAATCAAACACAAAACAAACAATTATTAGCATAATCACTAGTAGCCAGCATTTCACAGTAACACAGCACATATAACAGCACATATAAAAGCACAGATAATAGCACACGAAAACAGTTTTTTATTCTGCAATTAACTTGTTTAAAGCATTGTATGCCATGGTTTTTTTAAAAATATAATCACTTTGGAAGAATGTGTTTGATTGCGTAACGGGCACGTTTTCTGTCATCAGACACATTGTTCTCAAAATTCATAGCAATAACAGCAATTACTTATAATTACTTATAGTATACTATGATTATGGTTATGGTTATGATAGTATACCGTCGGTGATAATATCACAGTAATATCTCAATAATATCATATTATGTATACACTTACTGCAACTAACTTGTGTTATACTTGTTTCACACATGAACTGTTTCTTCGCAAAGCTGTGTAGCTGAACAAAAAACCGATGTACATTTCTTGCGTTGTATTTTTACAACAGATTTGAAGAGTGTGGCTTCTTTACATTAGTTTTATGCTGCAAATATTTATAACAATTTGTAGTATAATATCTTTGTTACTTTCATTTTATTTTTATTTTCAAACTTGGTAAATAATCTAACAATTTTTAAGTGCAATATGTTTTTGGTAACATATGCTGTCATAAATGTCAACTGTTTCTCAAATTGTAAAAACACCATTGTTAAAACCCCATGTAAAATTAACCTTTTGAATATCAATCAAGTTAGTTTGTAATCTTAATACAAACATATTGAGAATTCACTTTCAAGTAGGAAATGCCAAACCAACTTAATTGTTTGTTCCTGTATGTGTGAAAGTTACTTTCTATAACATGTGCTATGTTTGTCACCTAACTACTCTCAATTGTAACATGTAATCACATTGTTTATTGTTTGTACATTCATAATTATCAGTCTGTTGTTATAATAATAACTTAAACACCAAGCCAATGGTGTCAAAGCTTTTAACGTTAGTATATAAGATGTAAAATTTAATGTTCAAAAATATGATATAATATAAGGAATAAGGAATAAGGAAGGAGTTAATAATAGTTAGTAAGGAGTGCATAGTCAATGTTTGGATTTACCAAGCAGATTGGAATTATCCGTCAAGATTATTGTAACTCGTTTAAATATTTTAAATATATGTTTGGGACAACTTTACCATCAACTTGTGTAACAGTGTATACATTTTAGACTTCTTAATTAAGTGGACATTACCGCTGTTCATAGTGACTATTGATAGGATTGGTTCAGCTTGTGTGTTCTTGTTCGAACTGTGTTCCCAGTAAGGTAGTCTTGTAATTCAATGCATTAACGTCTTTCTGTTAATATCGGCAGATTATTTTGAATAGTGTTATTGTGACATCACTACTTTTACATTGGTTATCAATATATATTTACATATTGATATGTGTGTCACCTTTGGTGTACATTCGAACTGGTTTCCCGTAATGTAGTTTAACTACCATTACATAGGCTATCAATATAAACTGTGTTTTAAGTATTATCTGTGTGCTATTTTAACATTAATAAATATAAATTATAAACTTTCTACGAGACTTCTGTGTGAACAAATGTACAATTCCTCTACAACGCCAAGCATATGCATAATTGAGCTTCAATTCCCCAACACAACAACGACTCGTCACACGGCCCGCATCGACGGCATAATATTAGTACTAAATGGAGTTATTCTTTGCACCATGTAAGTAACACACACGTTGTTTATCTTTATAAGTATACAATTTTATTTTAACAATTAAATGTTTGTTTTGTTAATTATCAAATAAAAACACGATACTACTCGTATAAGTCAGTATCTTAAAGATTATGTCCCCGTGAACAATAGAAAGATTAAAAGTTGGATATCTCAAACACTTCTACATATTTTTACATGAAACTTGCAGTGCCTCATCTCATTGGAAACATAAATGATTTAAAAGCTGAAATAATAAGAATAAAGAAGGGCACTTCAAAGTGAAATCAACAGGAATTAGAACTCAACAGTATAAATCTAATTTTTGCAATAAAAGTTGAAATATGTTTCCTTGATATCCTTAGCTAGCTGGTGCTATCAACTAAAATCTCAAATAATCCTGTGTTGTGTTTTTAAAGAATAAAATCAATGTTCATAATGTTCATAATCTATGCAGAAATTAAATACATGCATACCTGGTCATGGTATATGTTTGGTCACTACCTGTACACATTCTATATATACATTATGCTACTCACAATATTTGATTTCAAGACAGATGATTTAAGCAAAAGTTGCATAAAACAACTTCATGCATATTTTTTTTTTACTTTTTAATGGCTGACACAACCTATACAATTATATCAAGGTAATATATTGCAAATTATATGTAAAAAAAATAGTCTAATATTGATGAGTTCTAATTGCTGCTAGATTCTCTGTATAGTGCACTGTTTAAAAACATCGTCTTAATGTTTTTTTTAATATTTTGGCTTCTATATGATGTTGATGATAATTATGGGATATACTGTAAGTTTCATGTAAATATATTTAGTGTTTACTTATCGTACTTTTAACTTTGCTGTTTTTTGGGACTACATTCTCCTTATAGAAACTAACCCGCCAAATAACGACACAATTACACAACACAACTGTGTTATCAAAACTCTATCCAGGTGTTCAGGTCATATGTGCCCATTTAAACTATAGGTTTTTCACGGGTTCTTAAAATACCGTGATTTAATATGCGTAAATGAGTTGGCAACACTTAATTTGAAGCTCCAGTTTTGGGGATTGGCCAGGCTGTCTAAAGTCGTTTGTATTGTGTCTCTAGAGGTTGGATTCTCAAAATGTATAGGTTATATATATACCTCGTCGTTTGTAGGTTATATATATACCTCGCCGTCTGTAGGTTATATATATACCTCGTCGTCTGTAGGTTATATATATACCTCGTCGTCTGTAGGTTATATATATACCTCGTCGTCCGTAGGTTATATATATACCTCGTCGTCTGTAGGTTATATATATACCTCGTCGTCTGTAGGTTATATATATAGCTCGTCGTCTGTAGGTTATATATATAGCTCGTCGTCTGTAGGTTATATATATACCTCGTCGTCTGTAGGTTATATATATAGCTCGTCGTCTGTAGGTTATATATATACCTCGTCGTCTGTAGGTTATATATATAGCTCGTCGTCTGTAAGTTATATATATACCTCGTGGTCTGTAGGTTATATAAATAGCTCGTCGTCTGTAGGTTATATATATAGCTCGTCGTCTGTAGGTTATATATATAGCTGCGTCGTCTGTAGGTTATATATATACCTCGTCGTCTGTAGGTTATATATATATACCTCGTCGTCTGTAGGTTATATATATAGCTCGTCGTCTGTAGGTTATATATATACCTCGTCGTCTGTAGGTTATATATATAGCTCGTCGTCTGTAGATTATATAAATAGCTCGTCGTCTGTAGGTTATATATATAGCTCGTCGTCTGTAGGTTATATATATAGCTCGTCGCCTGTAGGTTATATATATAGCTCGTCGTCTGTAGGTTATATATATAGCTCGTCGTCTGTAGGTTATATATATAGCTCGTCGTCTGTAGGTTATATATATATAGCTCATCGTCAGTAGCTTTATAAACGGTGTACACATGTTGTAAAATGTGGCTGTTGTTAGCGGGATAGCTACTTTTAAGAGGTGGTAGTGGTTAGTATTTAGAATTAATGCAGAGTTTCGACGAAGTGAAGTTCAAAGTGTGGTATGTTTTGGTGAACACGGTTAGTGGTGTAGTAATGTGTATTTGACATCACGGTAAGTGATGTGATAATGTGTATTTGCCATCCCAGTAAAGGATATGGTAATGTGTATTTGACATCACACAGTAAGTGATGTGGTAATGTGTATTTGACATCCCGGGAAATTATATAGTACATGTATAATTGATATTACGATCAGTGATGTGGTAATGTGTATTTGACATCACGGTATTTGATGTAGTAATGTGTATTTGATATCACGGTAAGTGATGTAGTAATGCGTATTTGCTATCACGGTAAGTGATGTAGTAATGTGTATCTGATATCACGGTAAGTGATGTAGTAAATGTGTATTTGATATCACGGTAAGTGATGTAGTAATGTGTATTAGACATCACGGTAACTTATGTAGTAATGTGTATTTGACATCACGGTAAGTGATGTAGTAATGTGTATTTGATATCACGGTAAGTGATGTAGTAATGTGTATTTGATATCACGGTAAGTGATGTAGTAATGTGTATTTGACATCGCAGTAAGAGGTGTGGTAATGTGTATTATACATCACAGTAAGAGATGTGGTAATGTGTATTTGACATCACAGTAAGTGATGTGGTAATGTGTTTGACATCCCGGGAAATTATACAGTACATGTATAATTGATAGTACGATCAGTGATGTGGTAATGTGTCTTTGACATCACAGTATATGATGTAGTAATGTGTATTTGATATCACGGTAAGTGATGTAGTAAAGTGTATTTGATATCATGGTAAGTGATGTAGTAAATGTGTATTTGATATCACGGTAAGTGATGTAGTAATGTGTATTAGACATCACGGTAACTTATGTAGTAATGTGTATTTGACATCACGGTAAGTGATGTAGTAATGTGTATTTGATATCACGGTAAGTGATGTAGTAATGTGTATTTGATATCACGGTAAGTGTTGTAGTAATACGTATTTGACATCGCAGTAAGAGGTGTGGTAATGTGTATTTGACATCACCGTAAGTGATGTGGTAATGTGTTTGACATCCCGGGAAATTATACAGTACATGTATAATTGATAGTACGATCAGTGATGTGGTAATGTGTCTTTGACATCACGGTATATGATTTAGTAATGTGTATTTGATATCACGGTAAGTGATATAGTAATGTGTATTTGATATCACGGTAAGTGATGTGGTAATGTGTATTTGACATCCCTGGAAATTATACAGTACATGTATAATTGATATTACGATCAGTCATGTGGTAATGTGTATTTGACTTCACGGTATATGATGTAGTAATGTGTATTTGATATCACGGTAAGTGATGTAGTAATGTGTATTTGACATCGCAGTAAGAGTGTGGTAATGTGTATAAGACATCGCGGTAACTTATGTAGTAATGTGTATTTGACATCACGGTAAGTGATGTAGTAATGTGTATTTGATATCACGGTAAGTGATGTAGTAACGTGTATTTGACATCGCAGTAAGAGGTGTGGTAATGTGTATTAAACATCAAGGTAGCTTATGTAGTAATGTGTATTTGACATCACGGTAAGTGATGTAGTAATGTGTATTTGATATCACGGTAAGTGATGTAGTAAAGTGTATTTGATATCATGGTAAGTGATGTAGTAATGTGTATTTGATATCACGGTAAGTGATGTAGTAATGTGTATTTGATATCACGGTAAGTGATGTAGTAATGTGTATTTGACATCACAGTAAGTGATGTGGTAATGTGTATTTGACATCACAGTAAGTGATGTGGTAATGTGTATTTGACATCCCGGTAAATTATACAGTACGTGTGTAATTGACATTACGATAAGTGATGTGGTAATGTATATTTGACATCGCGGTATGTGATGTAGTAATGTGTATTTGATATCACGGTAAGTGATGTAGTAATGTGTAGTTTATATCACGGTAAGTGATGTAGTAATGTGTATTTGACATCGCAGTAAGAGGTGTGGTAATGTGTATTAGACATTACGGTAACTTATGTAGTAATGTGTATTTGACATCATGGTAAGTGATGTAGAAATGTGTATTTGATATCACGGTAAGTGATGTGGTAATGTGTATTTGACATCTTAGTAAGTGATGTGGTAATGTGTATTTGACATCCCGGTAAGTGATGTGGTATTGTGTATTTGACATCACAGTAAGTGATGTGGTAATGTGTATTTGACATCCCGGTAAGTGATGTAGTAATGTGTATTTTTGATATCACGGTAAGGATGAAGTAATGTGTATTTTATATCACGGTAAGTGATGTAGTAATTTGTATTTGACATCACAGTAAGGGATGTAGAATGTGTATTTGACATCACGGTAAGTAATGTGGTAATGTGTATTTGATATCACGGTAAGTGATGTAGTAATTTGTATTTAACATCACGGCATGTGTGGTAGTAATGTGTATTTGACATCACAGTAAGTGATGTAGTAATGTGTATTTGATATCATGGTAAGTGATGTAGTAATGCGTATTTGATATCACGGTAAGTGATGTAGTAATGCGTATTTGATATCACGGTAAGTGATGTAGTAATGCGTATTTGATATCACGGTGAGTGATGTAGTAATGTGTATTTAACATCACGGTATGTGTTGTAGTAATGTGTATTTGACATCACAGTAAGTGATGTAGTAATGTGTATTTGATAGCACGGTAAGTGATGTAGTAATGCGTATTTGGTATCACGGTAAGTGATGTAGTAATGTGTATTTGATATCACGGTAAGTAATGTAGTAATGCGTATTTGATATCACGGTAAGTGATGTAGTAATGGTAATTTGATATCACGGTAAGTGATGTAGTTATGTATATATGATGTAGTAATGTGTACGTGATGTAGTAATATGTATTTTTATCATGACTGTACGTGATGTGGTAATGTGTATTTGACATCCCGGTAAATTATATAGTACATGTGTAATTGACATTACGATAAGTGATGTGGTAATGTGTATTTGACACCACGGTATGTGATGTAGTAATGTGTAATTTTGATATCACGGCAAGGATGTAGTAATGTGTGTTTTATATCACGGTAAGTGATGTAGTAATGTGTATTTGACATCACGGTAAGTGATGTAGTAATGTGTCTTTGATATCACGGTAAGTGATGAAATATTGTGTATTTGATATCACGGCAAGTGATGTAGTAATGTGTATTTGATATCCCGGTAAGTGGTGTAGCAATATGTATGTGATATCACGGTAAGTGATGAAGTAATGTGTATTTGACATCACGGTAAGTGATGTATTAACGTGTATTTGACATCACGTTTAGTGATGTATTAACGTGTATTTGACATCACGGTGATGTAGTACTTGTTCATATCGAAGGGTAAATCGATCGCAGAATGATTAGTCGACACAAACCTAAGGTACTGTAAACAGTATCTCTTAACAATTACTGTAATGTATTATACTTCCGGTCGAGAGAGCTCTAGTTGGGTACCAGAACAATAAAGGGCTCTTAATTTGTAAAGTTAAACATTTCTTTATCCTCATTTACGTTATCGAATATATACCTAACTGATGCATGGTATACTTTTACAGTAGTTGGTCGGTCGGTCGGTTGTTCGGTCGGTTGGTTGGTGTTTTACGTCCTTTTCAACACACATTAAGCTATCTATGACGGTCGATTTGTTCGTGGTATCGGCAAAACACTCACTTCTTCTTATGAATCGACATTTTCTCACAAGTCGAGCTCCCGGTGAGATACGAACTCGCAGGGATGAGAGGAGAAAAGGTTAATTTATTAAACAATGTGGAAGCCGTCGGGTCATTCGTTTTATAAATCGGATACATGTAACATGGGTGACGCAGACGAGACACGAGGTATTTCCTGTATTAGAGACAATCTTATCAAGCATCTGAGTATTGTTTGGGGCGCTTGTTTCAGCCAAAGGGTTTTCGGCATTAACATGACCAGTTTTATGAATACGTCCATAAGTTATATATCATTAGAATTGGAATTTTTATTGGTAAATAAATATATCTTACTTTTCAAAATCGGTTGAGAAATAAATGTTTTACAGCTAAAAATACTTTTTGGTGGTGCTTTTCCCATGTAAATTCCTTGTGGTTGGTGCAGCAGAAATTAAGAAATGTCAAATAACTTCAGTTAGCCCTACTATTTTGCTGTAAAACTTTCAGAGTGTCTTAATTTAATCCAACACATTAAAAACATGTTTGGATAAGAATTCTAAAAACAAATATTTTCAATTTTTTCATGCAGCAGAATTTTGCATTGAAAATGCTCTATCAAAAACAATTTTTGGATGTGCAAATTTCAATTGTCAACCGATTTTGAAAAGTAAGGTAGTTTTATTTACCACTGAAAATGTCCGTTTCACTGATATACATTTTATTTAGGTCGTAGTTTAATTTTATCTAAAAAAGTCCGAAAAACCTTTGGCTGAAACAAGCGCCCGAACAATAGCACCTGGATTTATAAATCCTGTACCAATTTGACTTAAAACCTGCTTGCATATAATTAAATAAATAGAGGATCTTACATGAATACTCATTCATTATTGAATTTATTAAGCGAGTTGGCAAAATTATATAATGCGAGCCTTTGGCTGAGCATTATATCATTTTTGCTGACGAGTTTAATAAATTCAATAATGAATGAGAACGAATGTTAGATTCTATTTATCACGTAACTCACATATCGACTTTTATTTCATTTTGCCTGTTACTTTAACACGCGAAACCGACATAGACCGTGGGAATTGGATCAAGTCATTATCGAATTTTTTTGACAGTGCGTATTAGGCTTATTTGCATAGATATATAACTAGTTATATCTTGAAAATATAGAATGGTGTTATTCCACTCCCACACAAGTTATGTGATAAAGGGTAATACAATTTAGGTTCAAGTCTTCTTCGTTATTCTTTTCACGGTAAGTGATGAAATAATGTGGCCGTATAATCGCCAAAATAGCAATTTGCGAAACAAATTAATTTTCTTAAACTATTCAAATAATTATTAACAATGATCTGAAAACATGGAACTTATGTAAAAAAAACGCACGGATGCCACGAATTATAAAACAAATCAAGATTGCCGTGTGTCTCTTAGGCACACACATAATGAGTCGTAGACGTTTATCGGCTTTTTCTCAGTATACTTTCTGACAGTGGCCTATTGATAAATATTCCCAGAAAGCTGAACCAGGTCACACATACTCGCTCTTACTGACAATATGATGGGAAGCCATAACCGTCAAAATGTGGACATTTACAAACCATTCAATGACAGGCCGTTTAATTCAACATGAAGGCATTTGATGACGTACATATTGATTCGATGCGACGTGTAAACTCTGTTCATTCGTTACAAAGTGAATTAATACGGTTCGAAGTGAAATGATACGGTGTAAAATGTCAAACCATAAGACGCAAATAGAAATCATTCAGTGCAATGACAAACCATTTGACAAAAAATCTAATGTAATACAATAAAATACAAGTCGGTACGATGAAAACTTAAACGATTCATCGACAAATGTACAGTGATACACAGCAAAGTAAATCAGTATGATGCAATATGAATCAGTTTAACGCAATCCTATTTAGTCTGGAGGTAAGTAAACTAATCGGACGAAAACAAAGTCGGTGGAATGCAAACACAATCCGTTCGACAGAAACTGATTTCATTACGTGCAATATTTTTTATTTTTTTGTTATACAATGTTTTATTTCATCATCCATTTGATACATTATACATGCACATATGGTATATAATAAATACTATTTAAACTACAGTTTATATTTATGATGAAATAATTTTCTTGGTTACAGACGAAGGTTATTAAAAAGAGAGTTACCTCCGAGTTATTGAAAGTATAGAAGAGTATATTTTAGTATGCAGTTGGTAATAGAATTATGTAAGGTTTGAAAGAAGAATATGGAGACTAAAAAGAAGAGAAGAGAATTCGGACAGAAAAGAAAGTTGCTTTGCTTTCCCTTTTGTTGTTTTTGGTATTGTATTATATCGTACTTTAATTAATACCAGTTTATTATTGGAAGTTTCGCCATTTAATATCATGGCTGTCTAATTTGTCGTGGTTCATCGCTATTTGCTTTTCTATTTCTATTTGTCTTAATAAATATTTCTTGAATTTGTTTGATTCGGGCAAGGATTTTAAACATTTGTTAATGAATATAAAATATTTCGCACTTAAAATAATGAAATTCTTCATATCTATAGCATGTTCTTGTCTTTGAATTCCGAAACAGACGGTTCTTAGATTGAAATCGATGTTTACGTTTAACGTATTTAACAATATGTGCAGCTCATTCCAAAATTGTTGAATATGCATACATTCCCAGAAAAGATGATTTAAGCTTTCTATGTTCATATTGCACCATTCGCATAGACTTGAGTGAACGATTTTGTATCTGAATAGCGATTTATTTGTGGGTATTATTCTCATTAAATATTTATATTGAAAGTTCCTTAATTTTATATTTATTGTCGATTTTATTGGTGTGATATAGACGTCTTTCCATTCTATATCTGTAAACATGTTTTCCCATTTTTTTTGTGGTTTTATTTCCATGTCAATTTCTGTATCTTTTTGTATCTGGACATTGTATAAGAATTTATTTGATTGTTTAGTATTAAGAAATTTATTTAGGAAACTTTTATTTCTTTCTGCATTAATATCTTCATGTTTTATCTTTTCTTTCCATTCTTTAGGTATACTTGCTATTATCGAGGAGTATTTTAAAAAGTCTTTGTTTGGTATTTGATATAATTCGCTTATTTCCTGAAATGTATAAAACTCTTTTTTTCTATAGTCAAAAATTTGTTCTAATAGTTTAATTCCTCTTTCTAACCAATCATTGTAGAAAATAGTATGCCCACCTGCTTTGATATTAAAATTATTCCATATTATTTCTTGACTAACATTTTCGTTACATTTATTTTCTTTTATTTCATTCCATGCTAATATAATATCTCTATAAAAGTTGTCTTTTGGAAATAATTTAAGAATACATGCTTTATTTAAATTGCAATCTAATAAGAGCTGTCCTCCGACTTTGTTTAATTCTTTGGTGTAAAATATTTTCCATTTGCCGTTATTTTTATTATCTAGTATTCGTTTTATCCAGTTTGCTTTTAATGCATTATGAAATTTAGTTATGTCAATCATTTTTATTCCTCCATTTTCATAATCCTGAATAATTGTTTTCCTTTTTATTTTATCTGGTTTATTATCCCATAAAAATGAGAACATTACATCGTTAATTTGTTTGATCTTTTCTTTTGGAGGGTTAGGCAGAACCGTTAGAGGATATATAATTTTTGGGAATGCATAACATTTTATGACAGTAATTTTTCCTAGTAGCGTAAGTTTTCTGTGCTGCCAGCTTTTCAAACAATTTTTGAATTCTTCTACCTTCGGATCTAAATTTAAGGCTATTATATTGTTTCTATTTGTATGAAAATACATTCCTAGTGCTTTTGCCTGATCATAACACCAATGAAATTTATTTTTTGGACAATATTTAAAATCCGAGTTTTTCAGTGAGCCTGCCCTTAACGCTGTACATTTGGAGTCATTTAATTTGAGTCCTGATATATTTGTAAAATTATTTATAACATCCATTAAGGTTTCAAAAGATTTCCTTGTTCCATCTGTGAGAAACGATGCATCATCTGCGAATAAAGTTTGTTTAATTTCTTGATCATTTATAACTATTCCTTTAATATTTTTGTTATCTGTTATTTCATAAGATAGAAGCTCAATACAAATAATGAATAAATATGGGGACAAGGGGCATCCTTGGCGAACACCGCGTTCTACTGGGAAAAAGTCAGAAATAAATCCGTTATTAATAATACAACTTTTAGCATCTGTATAAAACATTTTTACCCAATTTATCAGAGAGTCACCAAAATTAAAATGTTTCAAGCATTTAAGAATAAACTCTTGGTTCAAACTGTCGAACGCTTTTTCGAAATCTGAGAAAAATAACAATGCCGATTTATTGTAGTCTTCAACATGTTCTAATACTTCAAATAATAACCTTATATTCTCACCTATGTATCTACCTTTTATAAAACCAGTTTGTGAACTGTCTATTAATGATGGTAAAACCATTTTTATTCTGTTTGCTATGGATTTTGTAGCTATCTTATAATCGACATTTAAGAGACTGATTGGACGCCAATTTTCTATATAAGCCGTATCTTTCCCTGGTTTAGGTAGAAGAGTTATAATGCTTTGTTTTTGTAATTCTGTCATGTTATTAATTTGCAGAGAGTAATTAAGTGATTTTAAGAGATATAATTTGATGTCGTTCCAAAATATTTTATAAAACTCGGTTGTGATGCCATCCGATCCTGGACTTTTATTATTGCTCATTTGTTTAAGAGCTATAGCACTTTCATATTCAGTTAGTAGCCCATTACATTTAATCTTATCTGTTTCATTCAGAGTGTTCATTGATTTATTATAAAAGTCGTACTTAGAGGATGTTGTTTCTCTTTTTTTGTATAGATTACAATAGAAATCGGTTTGTGCGCCTCGTATTTCCTTTTGATTCATAATTAGTTTATTATTTACGATTAATTTTGATACTGATTTTCTCTCTGCCTTCTTTTTTTCTTAATTTGAAAAGTATTTTGTATTTTTTTCACTTTGTTCTATAATTTGTGCTTTTGAACGTATTATTATTCCTTTTACTTTTGTATCTATCAGTTCATTCATTTCTTTTTTTTTATTCTCTAATTCGATTTTTGTATTTTCTATATCATTATCATTTAGTACTATTTGAAGTTTATGTTCTATGTTCTGTATATCTAATATCAATTTACTCTCTTTTTCGCGATCCAATCTTTTTTTTGTTGTAGCATATTTTATTGTTTCGTTTCTAATTGTGCCTTTAAGTATTTCCCATAAAGTGTTCGGGTTTGAATCTTTGTTTATTTCTGCAATTTGTTGAATATTATTTCTTATGACACTTTGGTATTCAGTTTTTAATAAAAGACTGTTATTTATTTTAAAGTATCCAGGTCCTTTAATTATTTTTACAAAGTCAAAGCTTATGATAGTAATGGAGTGATCCGATTTATAACCGGGTTTTATAACACTTTTATTTGAATAATTTACCAGATTATCAGATATTAAAAAGAAGTCTAACCTACTAAATATTGGTGGTTTAGTATTTGAATGCCATGTATATTGAAGTTTTTTTGGGTTAAAAAGTCTCCAAATATCTACAAGATTGTTTGTATTTACAATTGAGTCAATTTTTTCCCTACATTTTTTATGCGTGTCTTGTCTGCCATTTTTTTTATCCAGTGTTATGTCTAAAACTGTATTAAAATCGCCGCCAAGTATAAAGGAATTTTCGTCATTTTGTAAAATAAAGGTTTCTAATTTTTCAAAGAAAGATGCTTCGTCTACGTTCGGGCCGTATATGTTTATTAATGTTAATTCTTTGTCGTCAACACTTATTTCCAAAGCTTGAATTCTACCACTAACTACGTCCGTATATTTTATAAGGTTGAATCGAAATGTTGGATTTATTAATATACAGATGCCTTCTTTATTTGTATTATTACCACTAAAATATGCTTCCCCTCCCCATTCTTTCTTCCAAATAGCTTCATCTTCCTTAGTTAAATGTGTCTCTTGTAAAAAACTGATCGCATATGATTGTGATTTAAGCCAACTGAACATTTGATCTCGCTTGCTTTTACTTCCCAGCCCTCTCACATTAAACGAACATATAGTTGTATCCATTACTATATTTGTATATGTTTTCGAACTTAAAGGGAAAGCAAAGGGTAGAGTACATGGAGGATGAAAGTGGAAACGTTATTAAACACATTTCGATGTTACATACAAATAATAAGCAAGAAAAGTCGCCGCCCTATCGACGTAAATTATTCCTATTCCGTTAAAAGGCCTCTATTATGTACAATTATTAATATAGATATATATACACTCGCACAACAAACAGTTGGTATGATTTTTTTTTTCCACTCAGCATAACTTTAACGTCAATAGAGATCGTAATTTTATACATCTATATATTTACCACACACCATTAAAGAAGTGTGATGTTTTTTTTCTCTCACACAGCATAGGCACCCTTTAGAACTATTATAAACATTAAATAACAATAAGTAATCTGTTGCGAAGGTATTCATACACACCACAAAAACAACAACGTAGTGTGTCTTCTTTCTCACACAGCATATAAAACACAAATACACAAAAAGACAAAACAACGGACACGTGAACAATATGCATACTACTTAACTATAACGGAAGTACTCTTGAATATACTCTATGTATATATATATTTTATAGAAACATCTTGTTAACCACAGTCATATACATTAAACAATGATTCTACTATTACGAATGTACTCGTGGGTGTATTCTATGTACATATCGTTACAGAAGAACATTACATACTTTTATCTTTACCACGTATTTAACTTTACAACAATATTCATGAAGACCAAAAAAGTGAAAAAACATGAAAAAACATATAGCCAGCACCATCATTTATTAATATTAAAAAAAATAATCTGATTTATGACATTTAACTTGTCCCTTACTTTGAAAAACATGATATATCGATCGTTTCACATGCGCTCACCATATGGCCGTATTTGTGCACCACATATTGGCCAACACTGTATATCAAAAATGACAATGGAAGATAATATCACTGACAGGTAGCAAGCGTTTTTTTTTTTTTAATACCGCTGTCCATGGTGTTACATTGTTCATTGTATATATAATGAATCACTATGCGCTTATATAATGTACATTGGACACATTACTTGCAGGATTATTTCCCCTACATAATTACTGGCTTTATGATAAAAAAGCAGTGTGTTCTTTCCAATGATAAGCTTTATTAACCGTGTGCTGTTCTGTAAATAATATAAAAAAAAGTACTAATGGACGGAATGAAGTCGGAGTTGAGCCGAATTGAAATTTAACGGCACGCCACCTCAAAAAGGTTATATGGCCCCAACAGAAATGAACAGGCCCGCTCTCCATTTAACTCTAGATAAAACATATGCAGAATGGGCATAGAACCTTCTCATCTGCAGAACTGATCTGCAGAACTGCAGTTGTTGCAAATTCTATTGTAAACACTCCATCTTCAACTGGAGCCACGATCAGTTTTTTCTGCCACCACCCAAGCAGCACATGAAATAATACAGGGATGACGAGTAAGAATTTTAATGAACATGGCAAAAATGACACAATGAACATGACTTCGGGGGAATTTTACCCCGTTTGTACATGTAACATTATCAACACATGTTAATTGACATAAATTTGCGTTGGCCGATGATTGGTTAACATCTTTGCAACTCTTTCAAAAGGTTTTGGGTTCGAATCACAGTGCGGTCACATCTCAGATTTTTAAAACATACTCCCGCAGTGTTTTTTTTCGTGCAAGGTATTTTGAAACCATGCCTTCTTTCAAGTGGAGTGTAAAGCCGCCGATCCCATTACAGGGAGAGCCATACCCCGTGCACGTTAAAAATATCGCCGAACTTTTGTGTTTTCACAACCATAAACCTAAGCATTATCTCTGTCCCCAGTAAGAGTTTTTAAAGTAAAAAAAAAAGAAAAAAGAAGAAAGACAGAAAGTATAACATAAGCAATAGACATTATTATCTATATACTCGGTAAAAACAGTTTTGGACCAGGGTATATAAAGTCATATAAAAATAAAACTAGTGGACAGAATTTAAGTATCTTTTTTTAGTAACCAAGATCTACCCTATCCGGTTAATTTGGTACTAGAAACATTACATTCCAAACAAGATTTGATTTTAATAAAATATCGCGAACACACAAAGGGTCTGTAAAAAATGTTGCAAAGTCCATAAAAAGTAGCAGTTACGGACACATTCCATGGTCCAAAACATTTTTACGGAGTATATATAGTAACACACGCTCGACTTCTGTCTGTTACAAACAAACAAAACATTTATTGAAACTTTTGTCATATTAACGCGGCCTTTTGCTTTCCGAGGTCAATCGTACCTGTTTTTTTAAGTGACAAAATAAATTTAATTTGTTTCTCAAGTAGCAATCACGATACTTTACTGAAAGGAAAACCTACAATGATTTTCTCGAAGATCCTAACATACTAGAAAGCAATAACCAGCTGCCACACAGCACTAAACAAACGCTAGAACATTGATTATTCCGTTCATGGGTGCATAATGAACGCTAGAACATTGCTTATTCCGTTCATGGGTGCATAATGAACGCTAGAACATTGATTATTCCGTTCATGGGTGCATAATGAACGCTAGAACATTGATTTTTCCGTTCATGGGTCCATAATGAACGCTAGAACATTGATTTTGCCGTTCATGGGTCCATAAGTAGATACACCAGATACATGATGTGCCATGATTGTTTTGTTTACAGCAGAGTATTCTCTTAAAGAGACACACACGGAAATATAACAATATGCACTTCTATGTATTAATTCAGTGTCATATTGACTTTAAAGGGACACACGACAATCTTGATTTTTGTAAAGACCGCGGCGTCATTTCTACATAAATTGCATTTGTTCAAGCAGTTATTATAAAACTGGTATAAAGCAAACTGTGTTTGCACATTACTGTTGATTATCCACCAATAATATCTTCAAACCTATTCTAGAATAACGAAGAAACGTTGAAAATTTATATTTAAATAGATGCAAGCGGGTCAAAATGATACTGGATTAATACATCGAGAGGCTAATTTCAAAGATTACCACAAGCTTCAAGATTGCTGTGTGTCCCTTTAAACCTGCTTCCATAGAATTAATTAAAAGGTCATGCCGTTTTGAGTTTTTCACATTGTTTTAAATATAATATTGGTGCAGTTACAGTTAATACTATGCACAATTTGCTTTGAACTAGTCTAATAATTCATACTGTAATTGACAAGATATACAAGTTCCGTAGAACATACTAACGGAACGCTGCGAGTTTTAACAAATCAATATGCCAATCTGATAATCTGTTCGCAATGCTAACGTAGATCAAACAGACAATTTGTATTCAAATGCGTCTGTCTATTATCTGATTTCAGCAGATTCATTATTTATAGGGCACTATACATTTACTAAATGAAACAAGAAACGCAACTCGGGAATTTCCGCCATATATTGTATGTATAATAAGCTGCTGTTAATGGAATTGTACATGGTTACATTAGACTTTTCCCTTCGGAAAAAAACACTAAAACTATGGCAAGCCAAAGTAGTTTTTATTCGGTAATTTCCTATATCGGTAATCGAAAATTTAATCTTATTTCCGAATTTCGATATCAAAAATGTATATTCCGTTAACGGGAATTGTAGTTCCGATATCGAAAATAGGGTTTTATTTTCCGTTATCGGAAACTGACGAATAAAAAGCACTTTGTCTTGCCATACCGGTAGGATATAACATTTTCCAATCCCTTTACATTTAGTACAGCACTTAAATGGTTGCAATTTTCAAAGCTTAATTGATAAAAAGTGTACAACATCACAGTTGTGTCCTTTCTCTAACTAGCTGCAACCCTCTTTTTACAGAACATCTTGGGATTTGTTGGATTATTACGTGGAATTAAGTGTGCATGATATAAATTATATAGCGAAAATTCCCGAGTTGCGTTTATTTTTTCCTTTGTTTAGAATAGTACTGAATGATTTGCACACGTTTACACATGTTGTAAAATATGGCTGTGGTTGATGGGATAGATACTTTAAAGCTTCTGCATGATTCAACAGTAATAAAGTCCAACAAGTAACATATCATTAATGCAATTAGTGATATACGTGGCCATCTATGTGCAGTCCCAGATTTTGATTTATTTAAATAGTTCTGATAAAGATACGTTTTTATTACTGGAATGGGGCGAATGCGTGTCATTTTATAATTCTTATGTTGAAGGGCGTAATATCTTTCTATATCGCCGCATAGCATTTTTTAGTGTTGTATTTCACGTACAATGCTTTTAAGTGTTGCGCTATTATCATATAAAGCAGTTTTATCGGGTTTTTTTTACAGATTGTATCCCTAGTATGAAGTTTCAAACTAACTTTTTAAAATTCAAGTTACGTTAGTCATCAAACCCATATCTGATTGTCGGTGTGCTGTATTTCAAAATACATTTGCATGGTCGAATGGCTACCATAACTGCACAACTGACATACAAATAAAGTGTCGTTCATATCTTTCAGATAAACTTTAGTTAAAGATGGGAAATTGCTCCGGTAAGCGGGTGGAGAAGAGCCACCATGTCGAGGATCGGAAACGTGTGTATCAGGCACAGGACAGTTTTGTAAGGAACCGTGTGGAGTCAGATGGCGCTTGTGCGTGTGACGGCGATGCCGATTCGATTGGACCAGGTATGAACGCATTTTTAATGTTATTCATGCTGTATGCTATAAGAAGGTAGTGGATTGTTTTCATGCATGATGTGTACAAGTTGTTCGATTTGCATGACTACATAATTTTTAGGTTGAAAGCTTGAATTTTTTTTTTTTTTAGTTTTATAGCTTAAGTGAAGCCATAAGATGTGTGTAATGCACATATATTTAACACTGACACTGCAGTAACATTTGACCTGTAGTATCAAACGGAATGTTTACGTTTAAAAAACATGTGAATAAAAAGCGTGTTATTTATAAAAAGTATTTGTTTGTCGAAGTTCACAGGAACGCTTATTTATTAACGCTTTATGTATTATAACACGAAAACAGAAAGGTATTCAGGGGGAGAATAACAGATGTTAAAGTGATGCCAAAAGGACCTATTTCCCTGTTTATTGACAATAACATGAGAAGCTTGCCTAATAACTCCTATCATGCTAAAGGAAGTATCAGAAGTATTAATTTAGGCCCATTTACTTGATTTTCTTTGACTTATATTGATTTATATCTACATGTAGGTTATAGCTATAGACTACTTTGTACTTTTATGAAGACAAAATAATAAAACCAGTTAATATTTTAGCAATAAATACAAAGTACAAAACTTGTTCTATAATTAGTTGGTGTTTTAAGATTAAAATCAAAACAAAGCAAAAATAATAATTTGTTAACTAGAAACCCAATATTTTTTAGAATGGTCTCATCATTCGGTATACTATCTGAACAAGAATTCAAACGCATGCCATAATCAAGTTTACAACCCGAACTTGAGTGAATGCATTATTAATCAAAGTAAGTTTTAAAAGGTCAAACATCATTTGGGGTATCATACCTGAGAAAAATCGCTTCTCCAACATTCCATACCTTGTAACAGGAAATAACATAATTTTCATGCATGCTTCTCTCATGTTAACATTTTCCAGGTTATTTCGACGGTAAGTAATCAAGCATTATACTGGCTTTGTATTAACAATAATTACGCATACTAGCTATGTACAAGTACCAAATATCTTTAATTCTATAAATATTTACGTATTGTGGCTGACATGTGCCATCTTGTCCTTTCATTATTTCGCCATGGAATAACTTTCAGCGAACTAATTCCGGGGAAAAGACACCAAGCAAAAATACGAAAAAAAAAAACGCCGGGCGAAATGAAAAGAAAAAAAAGAAGAAGACCTCACACGAAATAGTTAAATGTATAAAACGTCGTCTTTTTTACCTTTCGCCTTGCCTTCTGTCTATTTGACGTCAGTTCGCTTGGCACTTTTCAGTTTTTTGCCCGCCGTTTTTTTCTTTCATTTTTTTGCTTGGCGTTGTTTCGCGGAGAAATAACGAAAAGACGAGATATGGCACACACCAGTCACCATATTTACTGGTGAGAGACTGAAATTATAGTTTGGTGCATTGTCGTGCGTCCATCGTCAGGTGTTCAACACTGTTATTGTAAGAAGTTACCTATGTGGAAGTGGGAATGCATCGACAATGATATCGGTAACCTGATCTGAAATAAAGTTTATGTTGTTGTTGTTGTTGGTAACATTAGGAGTTGCATTACGCCATTGTGTAAATAAACATGCGAACGTTTGACAAACGCACACAAAGTCAGGGTATATTGTTCAAAACCCTCGGTATTACAGTTTTAATCGGAACCTCGGTAGAACCACCCTATACCGCGATTTGGAATTTTCCATCTTCGCCTGATACATATAGGCGATAATTACCGTTATAATATTATTATAAATGTAATTTAAAGGCTCATCAACATATTATATGTTATTTGGAGCCGCAAGAGAGAGAGAGAGAGAGAGAGAGAGAGAGAGCGAGAGAGCGGATACACAGGAACATCTGGAGAGAGAGAGAGAGAGAACGGATACATAGAACATCTGAAGCTTCTCTACTCTTACTAACGAATATATTCTATGGTTCTTTAACGTTCTTGAATGAAACATAGACTCGGATACACGAGACCACCTGTGTGGCACCGCTAAATACTACAACTCCGCTAAAGACCACAACTCCGCTAAAGTCCACATAAATTTCCGCTAAAATCCACAACTCAGCTATAGTCCACACACATTTCCGCTTAAGTCCACAACATTTTCCGCTAAAGTCCACACAAATTATTGTCACTTAAGACCACAAACCTTTTCTCTAAAGTCCACAACACTATTTCATCGAAAAACACTATTATGAATTAATTGTTTTCTCATGTGTGAGAGATGTTTCAGCATTCATTTTTTCATTAATTTATGCAAAACATATTTGCGCCAGATGTACGTATAAATGATTCATAAGTTTTCCAAATATGCAATATTTGGCGAGAAGACGCATTAAAGTGCTGAGTGTGCTCTTTACAATCAGCAAATACGTTGCCCTCCTAAAGGTAACAATTGCATTAAATGTATCTAGATGTCACTAAACGTAACACTTTTGGAACTGAAATAACAACATACACTTAAGGTAATAAAATAAATTACACTAAAGGTAACAATTTCTGCACTAAAGGTAACACCATTTTTTACCTACACTAAAGGTAACATCGCTATACTCTAAAGGTAACAACACATTCTTGGTGAAGTTCAGGTTGCTCAACTACACCACAGACATATTAATGTTATTAGGTCTGTGACTAAACATGTTATTTATTTCAGCAAAATACCTCCTCTTTTAAAGTATAAACAAAAGATAAATATCAGTTTCATTATAAATTTTGTAATTTTGTGTAATTTATACATTACCTTTAGTGTATGTTGTTACTTTTAATCTCAAAAGTGTTACCTTTAGTGCCGCTAGTTACCTTTAGGGTCAAACCCGGTACGTTCGGACACCTTCGTATTCAGGCACTTGTTTTGACACACATCCGTGCGCCGTAAGTTTTATGAAATAATTGCGTTATGAAGGGTCATACGCGGATCGTTTTCAAATGAAAGCAGAATTAATCATTGCAGTTAACACTTACTAAACCATTTCTATGCTTTTGCCATAACATCTCTTGTACAGTCGGACTCTTACCGGTGCATTCAACTACTATTTAGGTACATATATACACACATAGAAAATCACGCCCCAACCCATCATTCATTTTCCTGGGGTTGGGAGTGGCGATGGTTTCAAATTGATTGACTCTGATTTATAAGATCTATAATACTTTATAAAATTAAATTAATATTGATTGTTTTGAAAGGCGCTTAAGTAAGAGTGATACCTCTATCATAACGCCCTAGCCTAAATCCGCACATGTTTCATTTTAAATTACCAGTTTTAGTTGGGCGTATTAAGGTATCCACTATTTTACCAGGAGTATTGTACAGTGGGACGCTCTCATTTTGTCAAATAAATGAACTCAACAATAAAGGAATATACATTTTTATATTTTAATCATCAACTACGTAACTTAATCGTTCAAATGGATACAAATGTCAAAGAAGAACGGCCAACAAGATCGAGTAATATCGCAGATTTGATAACGGTTAACATGATGCTCCTATATGAAATGTTTGTAAATGGCGCCAAAACAGGTTTTGATGACGTATGCATTATTTGACAAATCAAAAAGTGTGTTACACTTTGTATAATAATAACAAACTCAAAGCTAAGAACATCGATTTTAAATAGATAAGATTACGTGATTATATCGGGAAGTACTCGCAAACAGTGTTGTGAGTGGCGTCCGATCGTACCGGCTGTTCGAACTTACCGGGTTTGACCCTAATGCACTTGTTACCTTTAGGGTTGCAACACAACGTATTTGGTGATTGTAAAGAGCGCACCTAGCTCTTTAATGCTTCACCCTGTTATTTTTTTTATATTTATAAAACGTTTGGATCAAGAAATCTACATATGGCGCAAATATGTTTTGCTTAACTTGAATTAATCAAAAAATGCTGAAACATCTCTCATAAATGAGAAAACAATTAATTCAAAATTGTGTTTTTCGCTGAAATAGTGTTGTTGTCTTTAGTGAGATCGTTTGTGGTCTTTAGCGACAATATATTTTGTGGACTTTAGCGGAAAATTTTGTGGACTTTGGCGTTCGTTTTTTTTGTGGACTTTAGCGAAAATGTGTGTGGACTATAGCGGAGTTGTGGACTTTAGCGGAAATTTATGCGGACTACAGCGGAATTGTGGACTTTAGCGGACATTTATGCGGACTTTAGCGGAGTTGTGGTCTTTAGCGGTGCTACACACCTGCTTTCCACCCCATTCGACGGACGAGCCTAAATGAGTGGCTAGCCCAAGAACACATGATCTACTTTACATATCATGGACTATATATGATAAAGCAAGTTCAATAAGAACTTTCCAGCATTTCATGCATCAGTAGAGCGTTTCTTCCTATCTGAAACCCTTGTTGTAACCAATGTTTGCGTACCGGACATTCAAGCGAGAATTGCTGCCTGGTTATGTTCCGACCAATATAAAATAACATTTGATGTTGCATTTGAGCCGTTTTTGGTAAATCCTGCTGCTACTACTATACATATTGAACATTTGAATAACTTAAAGGACTCTTTTTTTTATCTTGGTCGAGATAACGTATATACTGTACATAGGGCCAAGAGCAATGTATCTTTGCTTTATGTCATACTATTATAATATTCATATTTTATTATTCTGTATATAATACTATTAATGAAATAATAATAATAATAATAATAATAAACTATTTATACTTGTTTATAATATTAATAATAATAATAATAATAACATCGCATAAAGCTATTATTTTTATTATTATTATTATTATTATTGATTTATTTTATAATAACGAGAAACTAATGTTCATGGCCACAAGAACGATGGTCGACTATGGGTGCAGATATTTACATCTCTTAAGACAGCATTTATGTTGTTGTTGTTTTTTCAGCAATATATTGGTAATGTTTTTAACCAATATTTGTTCTCATCTTGATATGCTCCGTACACACATTTTAGACAGCAGAAAAGGCCACCAAGAAATGTTCCTTGGGGAATTTGGTATGTGTTCACACTTCAAATGGGTCTGGATTTCTCTGAATAATACACAACTCCATATTACTTTCAATTATAATGTTGTTGTTTTTTAACTAGCAAATCATATTTATTGAAATGAAAACTGATAAAAAGAGAAAAAAGAAAAGAACATCTAAAACATGAAGAGAACATTGCTAATTTCACTTAGATGTTCTTGTTTTAGTCATCTGCTAAAGAGATCGGGGGATTCCAAAATTTAAAAAAAAAAAGTTAACTGGGAACCAGCACTGGGAACCAGCACCTTTCGCACTATATTTAGCTCATTATATAGTCAGCACCACTTATAATAGCCCCACTTCATTCCTTTAATGGTATATATTTAGCTCGAAAAAAGGGCACGCTTTTGTACTTTCCGCGTCGTCGGCGTCTCCGTCGGCGTTGGTTAGCATTTTACAGTAAGCTAATATCTCTGAAACCGGCGGAGCCTCGCATCATAGCAATTTCATGCAAGACTTTAATTATTTTAGTATTTTAATAAGCAACAGGGTGTTCCACATGCCATTTAAGAGCATATTCCCCCTATCCCTTTACTTTAAATTATAAATCCCCCTACTCCTTTATTAACCCCCTATCATTTGATCTCTCTGCCCTATACATTAAAAACATCATTAAATCTTCAAACTACATTATACCTGTCTATAAATAGCTCCTTTAGGCTATACGTCTTAAAACTCCTTTCATTTACAGTTGAAATATACTTCAAATTGAATTGATTAAATAAATCATGATCCATACAAATATTGCCCACTCACTCCCTCGCACACCCACCCCATTATCATACATTTGCTAAAGCGACACACGACAGTGTTGAAGTGTGTATCAAGAGTTGAAATCAGCACCTTGATCGGATAATCCAGTACAATTTTAACTTTAAACCTGATTGCATATAATTAAATAAAACCAAATTGAGTTTTAAATGTTATTCGTTAATAGACCACACGTTTAAATATAGTATTATACAATATATTCAGCAGTAAGCAAAAATGTAAAAACAAATTGGATGTTTACTATTTTAATAAGTATTATTAAGACCTCAAATATGCAAGTTATGTAGAACAACTAACGTTTTCAACAACACAAAACTGTCTTTGTCCCTTTAATGTATATAGCTGCCTATACAATATGATCCTTCGGTCTGACCGAGCAGTCCATTTGCATCATCTCGATCATTCCTTTGAACTGCAAACATATTTCGAATGTATTTAGAAGGTCTCCATATTGGTTATGCCAGTTCTAGAATGGCGGAGTCTTAGAATCCCGCCAAAAGGAATTTGCATTCAAAAATCAGACATCATTAAGGTTTTGCAATAATATTTTCTTGCAACGTCATTCTTCGGGATCACGCCTAGTGTGTATATCGACGCTTCGGTATGTTCAAAATCTTGACATTTTGTTAGCCAGAAGGCAATGGCACAGAATATAGTACACCAGGGGCGTAGCCAGAGCCTTTTGGAGAATACGCCCTGGGGGAGGGTGCTGTGGGCCTCCCCAGGGAAATTTTGAAATTTGAGTGCAATTTCGGAGGTTTGTGGCTTCATTTGAGTGAGATTTTGGAGGCTTTCGCCTCCATTCATTAAGTGTGTTTTTAAAAATAATGCTTCACCCCTTCAATTTTTATTGCTGATTTTAAAAAATAAGCACTTTTATTTTTTCACATTCGATTTTCTAAATTACGCCCGGGCGTACAGGAGTATGCCTGGCTACGCCCCTGTACACAGTTGCTTAGCTGTTGCTATATAAACACTATTGCCATTAGACATACGTGTTGATGTATGATTTGCGTTGCATGTTTGTCATTTGCAATACAGATGAAGGTTTTACCTCTGCTTGCATGTAAATAAACTATAGATGGAGCAATCAGCTAAATGACGTCGCAAAACTTTGAGATAACATTGATTTTGAGTGCACATTCGTTTTGGCGGTAAATTACGGCGCGTCATGCTAGTACGAAGAAGTGTACGAGATGTTGCGAATGGATTCTAAACATACCAATTTGTCGACATACACACGAGGCATGATCTCGAAGAATGACGGGATTGTCTGAGTTTGCACGATTTTGAGCAGACGGTACTGCCTAATTGGTTTCCGCAGGGCCCTATATGTCAATTGTCATCCCAGGTTTCCGTAAACTCGGTATTTTTTGTAACAGGTACGGAACTCGACTAGACCATGCGAATGCATGTCGAGCTGAACAGAACAGATTCAGCTTTCAGTTGTACATGCATTATGATATTTATGCACACACATTTTATGTGATGAAACCCCTTTCAGACGTTAAGACTACTTTTGATAAGTTACTCATATGTTGTTAGTTTACCACGAGTGAAAACGCAACAAGATTTCTATTTTTTTAACTTTTAAAACATTAAAATTATGTTTTTGTCATATATTTCACGTGTTTACTATTCATGATGTATACAACTGACATGTCAGAATAGGACTATAAATATGGATTCTATTATTTTAATAAATGTATTTAAGTTTCATACAGCACCTGGTATCTGTTTAACATTTTTCGCTTATAAATACTAGTTGATATAATTTAAAGTTAACGGCGATTTATTTCTTGTGTGTGTGTGTGTGTGTGTGTGTGTGTGTGCGTGCGTGCGTGCGTGTGTGTCTACTGTGACTGTAGCAGTTACATCTGTATGGATGGGCTTGAAAGAAAGGTTATTAGTTACTAATCTACTAACATATTCATTGATATTATTTTTTTATTTCCTTTTTTTTTATTTCCTTTTTATTTTTATTTTTTTATTTTATTTTGATTTTCCTTCTTCTTCTGTCGATGCAGTTTTAGACAGAAACACATACTAGTCTGTTATCTGAAACAAATATATATATATCGCGAATAAATAATGGATTTGGAATTAGTGTGATAGCCAACACGTTTAATCTGAAAGAAATGTGGCTTTAACTCGGTATATTGATATACTAGCAATATTCTTCTATGTAGTTGTGTTGATTTCTTTATTCACACACACACAAACACACACATACACACACACACACACACACAAATAACACGTCGTCTCCCGTGCTTTCAACACAAATCCGACGCCGGGTGACTTTAAACAGCATTTGCAGTAACCCAAATGTGTATCATGCTATTTATTTAGTAGTTGCCAGTGGCGTAGCTGCCTATAGGCACTGTAGGCACATGCCTACACATTGTCCCCAAAAATGCAATAAAAACAGAGCGGGATATGGGGTGGAGGGGTATGGTCAGCTCATACCAATTTTTACTTGTGGTCTTCTCAGAAAATAAAAGTCGAACTGTTTTCGCTCGAGGTCTTTCGGAACCAAACACACCATGATTGTGCAAACTTTTGAAAGATTTTCAGAAAGCAAGTATTCATATTGACATATGTTATTTTGTTCTGTTCCAATTTTTTAGTTGCAAAATCGCAGATTACAAAAGCTTGAAATCACGGGTTAAAAATATACTGTGTGCTGCTTAAAATACCGTCAGAATGCAGGATTTGTCTTCCTTCTAAAAAAAAAAATCCCGTGGGGGGGGGGGGGAGGGGGCCAGTCTTGTCTCCGGACCCCACTAGGCCTTGTACCTACACACTGATTTAGACACAGCTACGCTTCTGGTTGCAGTCACCCTAATATATAACCTAGTTTATACATTAGTATTTGTGGAAGCATATAACCTCCTTGCACATTCAAACCTTAAACAGTGTGAAATAAAGACGTTTGAAATTAAGTGACATTAAAGGGACATATGGCAATTTTTAAGTTTTATCAAGAATTAACATTTGCACCTCGATTTATTATTCCAGTATATATGTTTTACTTTCAACCTGTATGTTTATATACAATTAAATAAAAGGCCATGCGCAATGTCATCAAAAATTAGTACATACTTTTCTTATAATTATTAATAACGATTTGCAAAAATGCAAGGATTGTGGAAAACAACGCGAGTTTAAAAAAAATAAGATTGCCATGTGCCCTTCAAAACGTTATTATAAGTTCAGCTGAAAGAGCTTTTTTTATATACTTTTTGCTGTGTATATTGTTTTTTTATAATTGTTTTATATTACTTTCATACAAACATATAAACGAACTAAATATTTTTTCAATATCAATCATTTAAATTTAAAATACTGTTTCCGTTTTTCATTTAATGATAATACTACTCTACACGTGCAATATGAAGCCATTCAACTACTGCTGTAAAGTAAGACTATCTAACGACACGTGCATTGCTTGCATTGTTAAAACATGTATTTTTAGATTTGGACCCGGATGAAGTATTCCCCTTGATGCCGTCTGATGAAGTCGAACGCCGGAAGGGTCTGCATCGCCTGCGTACAATCGTTAGCCATAACTACGACGAAATTGACCACAAAGTTGCTAAAATAGACAGTTGCAAACTTGAGGAATATGAGTTTCCGTTTGAAAACCTTATTTTTGAAGGAGGTGGCAACAAAGGCCTTGCATACTGTGGATGTGTTCGAGTAAGCCGTCATACACCAGACGATACTTATCAGAGTATCCCAATTTTAAAAGGACACACGGCAATCTTGATTTATAAAACTCACGGCCTCCCGTTTGTTTTTGATATAACTTGCATAGCTGAAATCATTGATATAAATTATTCGAATAGTTCAAAGCAATTTGATTTTACAAATTACTAACTTTTCGTAATATTGCACCAATAATATATTTTAAAATGTTTGTGGAATATTAAAGAGAAATTTTGAACCCTCATTTTTTTAATTTAATTATATGCAAGCAGTTTTAAAGTCAAAATGAGGCAGGATCAATAATTCGACTTACCAGTTTTAATGCTGTAATACAACTCAAAATTGCCATGTATCCCTTTAAATGCTAATAAATTATATTTTCATCACAATTCACTCAAATGTTAAACACGTTCTTTAAAGCGGCGACTGAATGTAACCTGATTATCAAATTGATAAATTTGTTTTTAACTTCATTTAATGAATCTGTTAAATATATATAGATGAGTTTTCATAGGATATTTTGTCAAAGTTGCACATTCCATTGAAATGATATGAAATACATTGTAACTGGAGTAGTTATAAGTGTCGTAGTGTGTCTCGTCTCGTCTCGCGTAATTTTATAGAAATTATTTAACTGCTGGGATCGATTATAGAGAAATCCTTCACGAGATGGTAGACTAAAAACTAAACACGTCTACCATCGAGTGAAGCATTTCTCTATAATCGAACACAGCAGTAAAATAAACTGTTTATTACATTTTAAATCAGTTTGTGCATAATTTTAACCGATATTATTCGCTTTATTGAACGTTATCGGCGGATGACGTCGACGTCAGCACCACGTTATTGACGTCATAACTCAGAGTCACAGTTAGTTATTTTTGTGTTCGGAGTTAGTTAATAATATTTAGCGATTATGAATATTCTTTCACTGAGAAATCCCTATCTTTCACCAATGAAAATGTAATAAAATTCGTAGAATTCTATGATAAGTTCCAGGGAAAAACAAACTTGAAAGCAGTATTAAAGCATAGCGACTTTTTCGATGATTACACAGGTTTAAGTATTTGTAAGCGCTTATTTTTTTTTATTCATTTTACTTTTTTATGCGCTACACCATAACACAAGGCATTAATGTAGGAGGGCTGACGTGACGCAGTCGGTAGTTTGTAATCGAAGGCCCCGGGTTCAGTCCTCCGTGGTGCCACTGAGTTTCGTCGGTGTGTTCTTTGGGCAAGACACTTTCCCTTAGCTCCGTTCGTCGGATGGCGACGTAAACCGGGCGGTCCCGTGTTTATCCTCCGAGCACGTTAAAGAATCATGGGAATCTATTGGATAATAAGAGTAGGGCACGGTTCCCAGATTCCTATGTATCCTTCCTCTCTCTCTGGGGCGGCTCTAAATAACCTATACTGTGTTGATGAGCCGTTAAACAACATTCAATTCAATTCAATTCAAAAAATAAAACAAGCTGTCCAGATACTGTATACACTACAGTGAAAAAAAGTTTACACCAAGATAGTGGAGCGCTGTGGTCGAGTTGTAGAGCGTTGGACCCAGGATCGTAAAGTCGTGGGTTTGATCCCCGCAATCACCATATTTGTTGTGTCCCTGAGCAAGACACGTCGTCTGCATTTGCTTAGTACTGGTTCCACCCAGGACGACATCGACATTTGGAGAACTTTCGTTGCAATCGATGTAAAATAAATAAATTTGAACTAAAACTATTATAAAAGGCTGAAATGGCAAACACAACTTTTATAAAATGTCTATTGACATTATGTGTAAATAATGTTGTACTTTTATCTTGACAGGTGTTAGAAAATTTGGGAATTTGGCCAAACATAAAAAGGTTTGCGGGCTCCAGCGCCGGGGCGATGACTGCCTCCCTTCTTGCTGTGGGTTACAACTCGATAGAGATTGAAGAATTTCTTAGCCAAGATTTATCTAAAATATTTTTAGGTATGGACATAACTTAAATCGTAATGTTCACTATTGATTTAAGCGCATTGATGTATAGTTATTTATATCAAATTTAATAACTAAAAGTGTTCTTTTATGGATACGAACTAATCTTCTCCGTGTTTGTGTTTTCGTCAGTTCACAAACGGCATGTTGTTCCTTCTTCTAGAATCATGTTTCTGCTATTTTAATATCATTTCTCCAATGTTCAGTCCCCTTCGTTTACTCTCAATACATTAACTACAAACACGTTTTCTCATTAACTTAAGATGCTATTTAAATTATTATGAATGCACACATATTTTAACTGTTCAGATACAGTACAACTCCGTTCGCAAACCATTTGACAAATGCTATATTGATACATGTGCGTACAACTTTGTCCGTCCATACCGCAAATCAAAGAAAATGTTTGTCAACGTGTCAGATAGGAGTCGTTCAGATACATTGTATCAAAATTCTGTAAAATTTTAATGAATTTAATATCATTACCCTTTTGACCACGGAGTCGCGCAAGAGCTTTGAAGAAGTAGCTTTAACGCCGATCTTTACAATAAAAAGGCGCGTGTCTTCATCAACTGTATGTTTGTCTGTAGCTTGTGTATTTATACTGTTATCAATCACCATAGATTGTAGTGCCAGCTAATTAAACACAATTAAACACTCACGAATAAATATAGTTGACACATTTTGTTCAAACAATATGTTGCTATGTGGTTTAGATATAATCTAGTTTTTTTTTTTTTGGAATTGTTAGATCATTCCTGTGGGTACCTCAGCCTCCTGCCGAATTTGATCAAAGGTTACGGTTGGAACCCTGGTAAAAAAATATTCAGCTGGTTCGGTGAGGCTCTGGAAGAGAAGACTGGAAATGCAGACATCACATTTAGTGAGGTTTGTAACTAATACGAAAGTGTACACACATTTCTAACGAGGTTTATAGCATTACAGATGCATACATGTGCTAGAAGACGGGAACTGACGACACCACCTTTATCGTGGTTTATGACGTGGTATGTAACCATTACGAATACGTACACGTATTTTCCAACATCAAATTTAACGACAAAGTAATTCATGTTTTAGAAAATCGAATGCCGACATCACATGTTACGAGTTTTGTAAACATTAAGAAATAACAAAGAAAGTAAATACAACTAAACGCTTGGTATATATCGTACAAGTCATGTAATTCGTATCGAAGATTCTTTAAACGTTATATATAAGGGTGGCGAAACCACGTGACTTTTTGATCGGCTTTAATTGTAAGCAAACTGCTCGAATCAGGTAGGTGTTCATAACTTTCTTAATATTTATCGAATTTTAATCAACTTAAGTGCACATACCTCTCCAAGCTGACCTCCTTCATAATTTGTATGTATCTATACGTACTTTCTGAGATTAGGACCGTGTACATTTTGGCAGGGCTAATCTCCGAAAGTACTGAATGTACCAAATTGCTGTTTGCGGCGGAGGCAAGAGCTCACATTGTACGGGTATGTGCGCTTTATTTGAACACAATTCATTGAATGGTCAGAAAGTTATTTCGAAAAACCATACGAGAATCGAATGCTTTGTTTACATTATTTTGCCGTGAAACTGATAAAAAAAATCACGTGGTTTCGCCTGGTTATGTTATAGATCAACGAGCTGGCTTATTTAAACACCGAGATGGGCGTAGCCTCTATCTTTCTTGTAGCACGGTGTACGTGGTGTACGTAAGAAAACTGTGACGTCAGAGTGACGTCCGTACTCTAAAGTCCTCTATCTGATAGTTGTAGTACGGTATAGCCACGCCCCTTTAGTTACCCTAAATTAACACGATTTAATGCTTTGCATTCATCAAAGGAAATGTCACCGACTGTAACAGTGATTTGTTTAATTGTCCGTTAATTGTTCTTATACGTAATACATGGTACACAGATACCAAGGTACAAGATACCGATAAGAGTGCACACTTCATAGTCTTTAATATTTGTCACCATAATACTCCATGTAAAATGACATGCACGAACTACAATGAGATCCAGTGAATGCATACACATTCAAATCCTGAACCTTATCCAATACATCCTGTAACGTATCTTTTGCATTCTGACTCGTATCTAATAACATTCTGACCCGTATCTAATACATCCTGATCCATATAAAATACAGCTAACAATCAAGAATACTTTCCTTTCATGTTGCAACGATATGAATTCGGAATTCGTCTTGGTGGAATTCATTAGTAAACAAATCATGTCCGTGTTTTTTTGCGTGTATAATCAATGCGGTATAGGGGATTATTGTCATGATTGTGGGTTTCGCTTTAAAACATGTGTTTGCATATGAGCATGCATTTAGTTCTCCTTATTACTTAGTTATGATGAATTCTTGAGTGTTCTAAATCAAACAATTTATTTCGGAGCTTTACTGAACTTGCCCAGTAACGACATGCCAGTTGAGACTGGTATTATAACACGCTTTTTGCATGCGAGAATATAAGAATCCATAATGAGTATCCATGTGAGATAAGGAAATCTCACCCGAGGGTCAGAATTGTAACCAGGGACGAGGCTCTGTCGAGTTCATGTTTTCAATTCTGATCCCGAGGGTGAGATTTACCTATCTCACATGGATAAACTCATGATGGATTCTTTTTCTTGCATATCATTGTTGACGTCGCCAATAACTAACGTTTTACTGTTATTTAACACAATGATGACATGCATCTGTTCACGTTATTGACGTTATTATTGTTGCGCGTGAATTTTATCTGGACCCTAGGGTGAGATCGAAATATCTAGCCCCGGTAAAATGTCGGATATCCTTGTCCGTAAAATGTCGGATAGCCTTGTCCTGTATGCATGAAAAGGTAATTACCTTTAAAGAGTAGTCTGAACCGTTATTGTAGAGTATGAGATTATGGGTTTCCGGTGTAGATTGGGAATTTTAACACGAGGTAAACAATTTTTTATCGGAACCGAGACTCTGCAGCTATGCCGAGGGCTGGAATTTCTCTATCTGAACCAGATACACATGATTGATATTTTTTTTGCATACCATTAACATATTTTTTTGCGATCAACTACTTGCATGTTGCCTGTCAATCGTGAACGCTCGGCCAATCCCGTCATTCTTCGGGATCCCGCCTCGTGTGTATATCGAGCTTCGGTATGTTCAAAAAATTGTGTTAGCCGGAAGGCAACGGCACAGAAAATAGTGCATTGTTGCTATGAAAACGATATGGCCGCTTGACTCACGTGTTGATGTATACGTTGCGTTGCATGTTTTGTTTTTTACAATGCAGATGATGGATTGTATTACTGCTTTCGTGTAAATAATATATTGCCCCCGTGTGTAAGATCAGCTTTCCATCACTGATAACCTTAAGATAACCTTATCCTGTATGCAAGTAAACAACTTTGAAAGTTGTTTTTGCTGAACTAGTTGAAACAAAGTACGCATACATATTAATAAAAATCACGGCTTTTGATATGGTGGTATTTTTTTAAATGTTTCGTTTTATTTTAAATAGTGCCCTTTATAAATGACACACGTTGACATTTAAGCTACATATCAAAGTACTTAACTACTTAACGTGACAGTGATAAACATTATAGTGCAAGGGGATTTCATTAAATATCACACGCAGAACACTTATTCTTCAGATCTATATTAACTAATTTTACTGCAGTTAATTGTGTATGGTTACAGTGTGTCCGACTATCGCATAAGATTGTGGAATTGCTCCTCCGTGTCCTACATGTTAAGATCACCTTGCTATCGTTTGCACGTGCATCAGTGCAATGATAAGCAGCGTAGCTTACTTTTTTATCGATACAAATATTACGAAACTCGTCTTCCAAACGCAAAAATAACAACCTAAGAAATGTTCGGTTTTTTCTTCAGGTTTTTGAACGGTATGGTAAGGAACTGTGTATCGTGGTGACCAATCTTAGCATGATGAACGCCGAATATTTTCATCCCAAAACAACGCCGGATGTTCCAGTAAGAGTAGCAGTGCGCATGTCAATGTCTATTCCAGGTAAATATTATTACTAGTTTAGTAACTTCCTCTCTTCTCATCGCTGCGGGTTTAAACCCCACTCGGAGCTGCACTTGTCTAATGAGAAATAGTTGAATCCTACGATGGCGAGCTATTCAGTACTGGTTCTACCCAGAGACAATGGAGTAGTCTGCCTCTACTGTAGTCGGACCCGAACAAAATACACATAGCTAACTAGGCACTCAAAGGGTTTGAACTCGGGACAACATGCATGTGAAGCGCACGCTCTACGATATCGCCTTAAAAATAGCTCTACAGGAGACAGTTGTAACGCTTTTATAATCTATCTATGTACATTCACCCCAACTGAGTCCTACTACATACCTCCATCCTTTATATTTTTGATATTTGAAACCCACACATGTCACACAACACATATACATTATGATCTAGGCATCTGGGCATAACCTCAAACAATGCCTACCCGGATTCTTCTCCACCAATGTAATCCGACAGGAAACATTACACATAAATATTTAGGCACTCAGCGGCTTTGAGCTCGGGACCCCTTGCATGTGAAACGGACGTTCTGTCGATATCGCCATAAAAGCTAGCTCTGCAGGAGACAGTTGTAACGCTCTTATAAACCTATCTGTGTTCATACACCCCAAATGAGTCCTACTACATACCTCCATCCTTTATATTTTTGATATTTGAAACATAACACAGACACATTATGATCTAGGCATATGGGGATAACCTCAGACAATGCCTACCCGGAAATCGGAGCGGAAAAATTACACATAAATATTTAGGCACTCAGCGGGTTTGAACTCGGGACCTCTTGCATGTGAAGCGCACGCTCTACCGATATCGCCATAAAAGCTACCTCTGCGACGAGACGGCAGTAACGCACTTATAAGTATATTTATTACATACCCCCAACTGAGTCCAATTACATCTACCACAAACACATCGACCGTTATGTATGGCTGAACATGTGCTTAACATGACGAAAAGCACCATTCAAACAAACGAAACAGGTTATTTCCCTGTAACTTTATGTAAAGAACAAAACCCATTCTTTACTTCATTCCTTCTTCGCTTTAATTCTTGGAACTTTGGTGGTTCTACCCAGGTGCTCATCCGTGCTCGAAAATTTCCCGGGGGTGGGCGCCTGGGGTCTTCCTCCACTAATGAAAACGGGAAAGTCGCCATATGACCTTAGCTGTTGGTGCGACTATAAAATCCAATTCAATTCAATCACTTCAACAATGTGATTGTATTGTACTTGTTTGTTTGTTTATTTGAATGGTGTTTTGCATCATTCTTAGCATAAATTAAGCCATATATGACTATACTTAGTCTAACAATTCAATTCAATGCGATTTAATTCCTTGTGTTTTGTCACTTAATATTCTTTTTATATTTATGAATCAGTTTGTTTCCAGTGAGTGAACTATTATCAGATGTACACGGATGTAATTTTGATAATATAACATGTTAGTTTAATTATATATCCTTAAGAGCTTCAGCTCAACAAAGCTAATATATCTGATACTGTAGCTTCTTTCTTTTGATTGAAAATGGAGGAAAATAAGCAAAATCTATGACAGGAAGGTTGATTTCAACCTTGGTAGTTATCCCCACGTAAATGAGGATACTCCCCAAGCAACTTGTTATGGAGTATATGTTTCTCAACTTACTCGTTTTCCTAGAGCTTGTAATCCAGTTAAGGGCTTTAATATGCTTAAACTTTGTATAACAAAAAAACTAATCTATCAGCGCTACCGTTTCCATAAACTTAACTTCGGAAAACCGTTGCAAAATTGTTTGATTGAGGTTTTAAGTATAAGAGTAATTTAGAACTCTACTGCGACAAGGACTATCACAACCTGACTTCTATGGTGACGTGATTTACAAACTTCATAAGACCCTTGATCATCTTCACGTTCATACACTCTTTTTTAAACTCGTTAAACAGTTTATCAAAATAGGTTATGCTCATATCATTTTTCATTCAACACACAGCATGTTTTGTGGGGACTCATTTACAGTTCGACAATATGATTTCCTCTCCGATTTTGCAATGACCCGATATATTGTTAACTCTGACGTCTACCAGGTGGTAAGGTTTAATAGTAGTCTTTATTCTCGGGCCTTTATACATAGACATATTATTTCAAATTAAGAAACAGTAACAGTAACTTGTATACAGCACAAACACTATTATAGTTAACCTGAATGCATCTAGACTTGTGTTTTACGAAACAGTAATAATAATCAGTTTGTTGGTAGTTACCGTATATACAACCTAGACTTCATTTAACATACTATTTACATTTAACATACTATTTACATTTAACATACTATTTACATTTAGTATTTAACATACTATTTACATTTAACATACTATTTACATTTAAATTTACATTTAACATACTATTTACATTTAACATACTATTTACATACTATTTACATTTAATATACTATTTACATTTAAATTTACATTTAACATACTATTTACATTTAAGATACTATTTACATTTAATACTATGAGACGTTTAACTCCTATATCGATTTGTATGTGTGTGTTGTTTCTGTTATGACAAATAAAACGGGTTAAGACCTCTGATTTCTACATTAATAGACATCGTATTCTAATAGTGCCATGCTTTTAGAACCTGCTATTGCAATTTGTATTTTTATGTTGCATAACGTTCAGAGTAACTGATAAGGGGAAGCTGAGTTCGGATAAGTTGCTACAGTCATTGCGGTTTGCATATTTTCACACTATTGCGGTTATTTTTTGTCATAATTTATCATAAGTTAAACCCACACGCGGTGTTAATGAAATATGTTGCATTAGTTTGGTATGATTTTTATAAGTTAATAGGTACATTTCAGACTTCAATCTTATTATAACTGATGGAGTAATGTTGCAACCTGGTGTTGCTTTGCGCACGTCTGGGAATATTACCGCAATCTAATGTAAAGCATCTGTCTGCATGAGTAAAAGAAACATTACACAGTATGTGTGGGTGTCTTGTGTGTTAACTGAACAATAATAGATGCGTTTCGGAACTGTGTAAAATATCTTGTGTGCATTCCGTTCTGTTAATTGAACTGACAGGTGTGCCACCGTCCATTGCAATGCATCATACAAATATATCTTTAACTTGAAAAGCAATACGTAAAAGCAATAAAAAAATGTCGTTTTACGTTCTGTTATATGACATTGAATTATATTCGGACAGCAACCTCAAAACTCAGAGGCAGATGATAGGAAAGACGGAGTTTTCCATCAGACATGACTTCGTCAGGGGCGAACCCCCGCGGGACATGACTTCGTCAGGGGCGAACCCCCGCGGGGCACAAAACAACAACAACAGTCTTTCACTGTCCTAATGAATATATACCTTTTCTGGATCGACTTGAATATTTGAAAAACATAGTTGAATAACGTAGCCATTCGTGGACTAACAGGTGTATCTTTATACATTAAAGGGAAACATGGCAATCTTGAGTTTTATATCAGGCATTGGAATTAGTTCAGCGATTTATTAATCATGTATGACTTTAAAACTGTTTGCATATAATTAAATAAAAAAATGAGAAATCTGTTTCCTTCATTACTCTACACATTTTTTAAATATATATTAGTGGTACAATATTATCAAAAGTCAGTAATATGCAAAGACAATTTGCTTTGAACTATTCTAACAATTAATATTAATGATTGAACAAATTAAGGTAAAAAGGAAAAACTAACGGGACGCCGTTATTTTTAAAAAAAATCAAGATTGCCGTGTGTCCCTTAAACATTATGCAGTGGCACGTTCACAATAGCATAAAAAGATAAACATGCTGTTAGGATTAATATGCATTACACAATATGCATTACACAGTATGCATTACACAATATGCATAACACAATATGCATTACACAATATGCATTACACAATATACATCACAAAATATGCATTATATGCATTACACAATATGCATTACACAGTATGCATTACACAATATGCATTACACAATATGCATTACACAGTATGCATTACACAATATGCATTACACAGTATGCATTACACAATATGCATTACACAATATGCATAACACAATATGCATTACACAATATGCATTACACAATATGCATTACACAGTATGCATTACACAGTATGCATTACACAATATGCATTACACAATATGCATTAAACAATTACACAATATGCATTACTGTCACAGGATGACCTTAGTGGTTGGACTAACTCAGGAAAGAATCAATGACGGTAAATGCATTTACATAAGTTTAATGCAACTTTTAAAATATGTTTAATATATATACAATTATCTAAAAAAACAAGCGAATACACAAATGAACTATGAAAAGAATGTTCTCATGAACGTTTAAGACGTTCTTAGTTTTGTTATAAATACTGAATGTCTAAGACACTAAAGTGTTGTTTAAGCTATAACAATGTTGATCTAGCGCGAGAGCTCATGAAGATGATGATGCGCGAATTCAATGGATGGTTGTCATCAAATTCCTTCTGTAAGGGTTGATGACGCGATGCAATGATAGTTAACCTCCACTGAGATTGTTAGTGATATTCCTCCAGTGAGGACTGGTAACGGGCCCACCTTGTGTCCCGGGGGTTGTCGTTAGTAAAACCTGGTCATGCTGACGCAGGTACGGGGACCGTCTCCACCGCTCGTAAACGTTAATCGTGGAAGCTTAGCTCCACTCCTGGATATCCAAACCTAGATGGCTTACTCCAACCCTGGATGGCTTATATCCTGGATGGCCTAGGCCGTAATTATACATACGTTTTAGATGTCGGTTGACAAACATAACAATCTTGCATAATTATCATTACCCAAACAAATCATTATTCAATCAATATATGTAAGCTGTACTAATGATGAGTAGCAATGTATACATATTCTACAACGCCATGTATACGCTATGTACGTCGCTGTTAATCAATGCCCCTAATACATGTAATATAAACATGATCAAATTACTCATATATTACACTCACTGAATTATGCATGCACGCATGTCAACTAATGACCACATTATACAACGCTATGCATACGCGTCGAACATTTATTCTTTTCACTCATCTCATTGTTAACTAATGCAAACAATCGTATATTACAATCACTGAGTTATACGCCAACGTTAACTAATGCACCTATTATCCACTGTTATCAAATTAATATTGTTTTACAATTAATGATCAGTTACAATAATTACATCTAATAAAGTAACTTCAAAATCATATGCTAGTCTAAAGTTATGTTTGAGAAACATCAATGCTAACCGGATGTCGTAACCGCCAAACAAGATGGCGCCGCCCACTGAATACAAATGTACGATAAAAGTTTAATAAAACTACCAACCACATGTTGCCTATGAATTTTGCCGTCTAATCTCTGTTCCAACAAAGTACTATCGATCATCCCGGCGAGAGCTAGAAGACAATGGGTTTTATAGCAAACATTACGCCCAAATCATTATTTCCCCCGTTCAGTCCGTGACAAACGTGGCTAAATCTGCAGTATTGAATCTACACGAGAGGCCCCTTATACAATTTTGCCGTTTAAGGAAAATATACCTATACGTTTACATGCATTAGCACAAAACTAAACTTATGAGCCACTTAAAACGTGCACGCTTTTACGTGTTACATGAATAGATCATGAATATTGTGAAATTGTTTCAACTCGAACAATAGATTTGGGTGTAACCGATAACTTACAAGAGCTATGTACGACCAGTACGCTCTACCCGTGACATTTTGTGATTACAATATGCATTACACAATATGCATGAACACAAGTATGCAAATCGAGACTACGCAATAACGCACTAACGTTAGTTCTCTTACACTGAAAGGATATTCATGGTAGCGGAAGTTAACATGCGACACGCAAACAGATGCATTGAACGAACATCAAGTCACATTGTTATGATAAACTCATTTTCAACAAAATCACAAACAAGCATGCAGAGCAATTTTGAAAATGTCAAATGTAATTTATAAAATATAACTTGTAAAGTAATAAATAAGCATGTGACCTGCTAAGCCTTTTTTGAAAACATCGATGTAAAGATCGCAAATACTGTATCCACCTTGCATATTATTAATTAAAAATGCGTTATCATGGTTATAGACCCGTGGAACGTTAGGTTCATATCACTTGCGTATTGGTGTATTAGCGAGCTGGTTGTGACAAAGGGTCAACTCCCATGGTACATTGTCTAGCGGGTGACACTGTGGTTTATACCAGAGCCGGAAACAGTTATCTGCTCGCAGTGCTATATTACCGAGTGGGTGGGTGACAGTGGGTCCACAGTGGTTCAATAATGAGCAGGGGACAAAGGGTTCGCAGTGTTAAATTACCGAACGTATTACACAGAGTAGGGACAGTGGTACATTTCAGAACGGTTTACACAGGGCAAACGCAATGGTAAAATACCCAGTGAGTACAGTGTAAGTTCGGGACGAGGAAGAACAGGTAAAAGTCAGTTTCCTTCAGTCACCACCCCCCACCCCACCCCCACACACACAACTTACGCATCTTTCCCGGAAACTCGTTGACTCATTGACCTAGGCAAAACAGACTGTTTCAAAATATTTTAGTTTATCTTTTATCTCTTATATTTCAGGTCTATTCCAAGCGAGTAAATATGAGCAGTACGGACAAGTAAACACATTTGTGGATGGCGGCGTGTTGTGCAATTATCCCATTCACTGCTATGATGGTAAGGCAGTGCTAATAACGTAATACATTCATTGTATTTCATTGTTGAATATTGCAATAAAATATGCATAACCATTATTTGTTCTGACGCGTTCAGTACATACTGATAAGGGAGATCCTTTGGAAGCAACAAACACAACCCAGAGAGTAATGTAGCAGACTCGGTTTTATTGAGTCTGTTCATGAGCGGTAATGTAGGAAGCAACGCCTCTCAGACCCGCTAGCACTGGCGTAAGCGTTATTCTACTTTATCGCCACCTAAATTGGGCTTGTTGATCGTAAGGACCAATAAAAAGTAACAATGCTGATTCGTAGAAGAAATAAATTATCTCTAAAACTAAGAGTCCGGCATAGGTAGGTGGAGGTCAAATTTACGAACATTTGTTTACCCCCGTTATAGTTACATATTATATATATTTAAAAAATGTGTTTCTTAAGAACCTATTTCCCAACGCTAAATGAGCATTGAAAAGATATGGAAATCTGGCTTATTTAGTCCTAACATGTTACTTGACAGATTAGCTCAGGTTGATAAACTGCGGCCCGAGTAAAGTTTTCTCTTCGAATAAGCAGATATATTCAACAGTGTCTAGAGTATAGCAGTATATAATACTTCAAACTTTTATGAAGAAAGAAAACAGCAAATTAACAAGTTAGCTGTACTAAATATAAAACTTTGTTGATAAGTCATTGTTTTTAGAAGAAAAACACACCACAACACAACTAATGACATACGTTTTATGTTTTTATGTTTAAATATGTTGGTTTCATACCAAAGCTTCATCAACTGAAACAAATTGAATACCACCATTTTTATGCAAATGTATGTCTGACAGTGATTTAAAGTTACTAATACAAATCCTCTCCCCCACCATCCAAATACAATAGGATGGCAATAGGTCCTTAAACTCATAAAGGTCCTTAAATTCAGAAATGCAACTTGTATCTTTCTTTTTTCTTTAGTGACGTAAAAATAAAGTATTTCAAACAATCCAAGTGTAGTGTTGACGGTACACTTTTCTTTGTAACCAGTACGTTTTAAACCGTTACTTATTTGCTTCATATGATAATATGATAATATTGCAATGAGGCTGGCTTTTTAAGCAGCAGAAATGAACCTAAGTTTCTGAATGTGTTTATTGTAAACGTTAAATTGTTCAAGATGTTAACCAAGTATAATTCATTCTCTGGAGCAAGTGAAAAGCAAGGCAAATGTATATATATGATCACCACATGAAAGCATTTTACGAATTTTGCGAATTGCGAATTGGAAATATAAGTATACTTGTTCATATAGCTCGTTATTCGTGAAATAGGGACACGGAAATATACTTGTTTATACAGCACAATTAATTCCACATAATATTCAAAAGAAATCCCAAGATGTTTTGCAAAAAAAAAGAAGTTGCAGTTAGTTAGAGAAAGGACACAACTGTGATGTTGTAGACGTTTTAATCACAGTACATTTTTCAGTTTAACAAGAAATTCATCAATGTTTTACAAAAATTGAGCCATTTCAATACTGTATTTAACGTAAAGAGTTTGCAAATGTTTGCATCCTAAGTTTGCTCACATGATTGAGCGTACTTTGTCAATAATGAAACTTTGAAGGAATACTATTTGCTGTGTCATGTGTTGTTTTAGTCTTTTTGTTCCGAAAGGAAAGATCTTACCATTCGATTAACATCAGCATATTTTACATTCAATATATAACGGAAAATCGCGCGTTGCGTTTATTTTTCGCTTCAGTATAGTTGTGTATACGTATGTTTGTAAATACGTTGGTCAGCTAGCTGTACCAACGTAATGGCGTAGGTATATTGACTTTAAACTTCATTGTCTTACGGCGCAAACTTATATCAATGTCAGGATTACAAATTGGTGACCAAAGAAATAGTTGTATAGACATGTACTAACTTTTTCCAGGTTGGTGGCTGTCCATGAACATGCAGGATAGTTTCCTGAACAAACTGCAGCCTCTGGAGGACTTTCCCAAGCTGTTCGAGAAAAAGGAGAGATTCGGAAAGTACAACGAGAAAACATTAGGGTTTTTGTTGGTAATCATTTATGTTTTTATTTTATGCTACTTTACAAAGAACAAATTATACTGCAGATATATATTTATGAAGATATTTTAAAGGAGACAAAGGAGTTGCGTTTATGTAAGCGCTGATAAGCTTGTTTTCATATCCTTTCCTGGCGTCGCCGTGGCCGAATGGTTAACGACGTTGCGTTGTAAACCTTCGCCTCTTTCAGCTCCGGGTTCGAATCCCGCTGGGAGCTCGACTTGTAAGTGAGGAAATGTCAATTCTTACGGATAGCGGGAGGTGTACATACTGGTTTTACCTAGGAAAAGTGGGTGGTCTGTCTCCACCACAAAAAATCGACCATCATATATAACCTTACATGTGTTGAAAATGACGTAAAACACCATACTTACATATAACGATCCTATCTTTATAATTTGTATACAATATCTATTTGAAATAAACACTGTTTAAACCAAGTAAACCTTTATTCGTGTAGTTAACATATATTTACCCTTCCAGTACGCCGATAACGAAAGAGACATACTGCGGGACATTCTGCAGAAGAGAATTGGAACAGATTTACCTCCCTTCCCTGATACGAAACTGGCGCAGTAAGAAATTAGCTATATAGATAACACAATTATCACATGAGCTGTTATAGCCTGGCGTGGGTTTCTTTATACTGTCCAATGTTATTGGGATGACAGTAGGATAAAAGTGAGTTTCAGTTTGGTGCACACTAGAACCTGGTTTAAACCCCCAGTGGCTTTTTGCCATTGCCTGTCCAATGCGAAACTCATATTATCAACATGTTTACGTTTGTGCTGTCGCATACCTTGCTTCTTTTTTTACTACTTTTCTCTCTTGTTTGTGTTTGTTGCTTCCAAGGGTTCACCTTTTCAGTATTCATTGACATTCACATTATTTTTGTTTAGTGCTGTGTGGCAGCCGTAAAAAGTCGCCCCGACTACAAATCAGTAGCGTTATTATTTACTGGTCCTTTGGGATCATCAAGCCCATTCTGTGTTGTTTTAAAGTAAGGTGTCGCTTGGGCCGGTGCTAGGAGGCGTGAAATGTGTTGCATCGTATAATTACCTCTCATGAACAGACTCAAAAAACCCGAGTCTGCTACTTTTCTCTCTTGTTTGTGTTTGTTGCTTCCAAGGGATCACCTTTTCAGTAGTTTGTATACTTATTTTTGTAATGGTTGCTTTTTGTATGCGTGTTTTTGGTTGATTGTGCTCTACATTTTCGAGTTTTATACCTACTTCTGCTTGTATTTAACTAACTATATTTTTTAAATTGATAAATGAATATGCATACCCTAGATGTGAATGAAGCCATGTATAGTATGGTACATAGGTCAGAAAAGAATAAAACTGTGTTATGATTAGTCCGTCTTTATTGTGCTGATTATTGTAAATCTTGGTAGGCTTCCTACTCATTATTTATGAATGACCAAATTAAACACTTTTGAGTATCATACTAAAATTATTTTAGATGAGTTATTACCCTTTTCCGACTTACCATGATTGAGAATTTGATATAAGCCTAAAGCACGAATAAAACTGTAAAAGATGCATGTAGACATTACGTGATCCGAGTATTAACTTACATACGCCATCCAACCCTTTCTCCAAGAAGCGAAAACGGGTTTGGCTGGGTATGAAATAAAACCTTAATTTCGGTTTAAAAAGTTGAATATTATAAAATTAAAATATTGAATAGGTAATTGTAAAAAGGTTATCGCATTTGTTCAGTAACAAATATTTTTAAACGTGTTTTGTTGTCGAAATATACGTTATAAAATCGTGCTAATATAAGCTTTCCCGTCGCTTAAGGGAATTAAGGCGGGACCCAAAATGTGCACCTACAAGGGTTATACACATTTATTTACAAATGTATTGCTTCATTGATGTGTTTCATAATGTTCACGTCATTTCCATTGCATTTACTCTATTCGACAGAGAGAAAATGAAAAAGAAGAAATTGCAAGAAAAAGTCAAAATGGAGCATATTCGAAGTCTTCATGCTGTCAGTGCGTTTTTGAAGGTAATCCTTTTATGTATAATTATAACCTGTCAGTCACAGCCACAGTATAACGATATGTTAAAGATTTTTTGTTTGTTTGTTTGTTCAGTGGTTTCATTTTTAACACCTTAAGGTTATATATGGCGGTCGATATTTTGTGTGATGGTGGCAGATGGTGAGAACCAGTACTGTACACCTCCCGCCATCCGTAAGAATCGACACTTCCTCACAAGTCGAGCAGATTTATAAACAACGAAATGGACGAATGAACAAAGCAAGATGACATAAAAGAAATGCTAATCTGACTGTAAATAAACATTAAGATTTGGTAGATCATAATGCCTTGTTCGTTTTAGTGATTTATGTTGTTTTGTAAGCAAATTCTACATTATTTTGCTCTATTTTCGTCATAATGTAAGTCAGTTAAGTTAGGTACACATGCGCAGAGGTGGGGCGTTCATGGGAGATTGGAGTTAGGTACACATGCGCAGAGGTGGGGCGTTCATGGGAGATTGGAGTTAGGTACACATGCGCAGAGGTGGGGCGTTCATGGGAGATTGGAGTTAGGTACACATGCGCAGAGGTGGGGCGGTCATGGGAGATTGGAGTTAGGTACACATGCCCAGAGGTGGGGCGGTCATGGGAGATTGGAGTTAGGTACACATGCCCAGAGGTGGGGCGGTCATGGGAGATTGGAGTTAGGTACACATGGCAGAGGTGGGGCGTTCATGGGAGATTGGAGTTAGGTACACATGGCAGAGGCGGGGCGGTCATGGGAGATTGGAGTTAGGTACACATGGCAGAGGTGGGGCGGTCATGGGAGATTGGAGTTAGGTACACATGCGCAGAGGTGGGGCGGTCATGGGAGATTGGAGTTAGGTACACATGGCAGAGGTGGGGCGTTCATTGGAGATTGAAGTTAGGTACACATGGCAGAGGTGGGGCGTTCATGGGAGATTGGAGTTAGGTACACATGGCAGAGGTGGGGCGGTCATGGGAGATTGGAGTTAGGTACACATGCGCAGAGGTGGGGCGGTCATGGGAGATTGGAGTTAGGTACACATGGCAGAGGTGGGGCGGTCATGGGAGATTGGAGTTAGGTACACATGGCAGAGGTGGGGCGGTCATGGGAGATTGGAGTTAGGTACACATGGCAGAGGTGGGGCGGTCATGGGAGATTGGAGTTAGGTACACATGCGCAGAGGTGGGGCGGTCATGGGAGATTGGAGTTAGGTACACATGGCAGAGGTGGGGCGTTCATGGGAGATTGGAGTTAGGTACACATGGCAGAGGTGGGGCGGTCATGGGAGATTGGAGTTAGGTACACATGGCAGAGGTGGGGCGTTCATGGGAGATTGGAGTTAAGTACACATGGCAGAGGTGGGGCGGTCATGGGAGATTGGAGTTAGGTACACATGCGCAGAGGTGGGGCGGTCATGGGAGATTGGAGTTAGGCACACATGGCAGAGGTGGGGCGGTCATGGAGATTGGAGTTAGGTACACATGCGCAGAGGTGGGGCGGTCATGGGAGATTGGAGTTAGGTACACATGGCAGAGGTGGGGCGGTCATGGGAGATTGGAGTTAGGTACACATGGCAGAGGTGGGGCGGTCATGGGAGATTGGAGTTAGGTACACATGGCAGAGGTGGGGCGGTCATGGGAGATTGGAGTTAGGTACACATGGCAGAGGTGGGGCGGTCATGGGAGATTGGAGTTAGGTACACATGCGCAGAGGTGGGGCGGTCATGGGAGATTGGAGTTAGGTACACATGGCAGAGGTGGGGCGGTCATGGGAGATTGGAGTTAGGTACACATGCGCAGAGGTGGGGCGGTCATGGGAGATTGGAGTTAGGTACACATGGCAGAGGTGGGGCGTTCATGGGAGATTGGAGTTAGGTACACATGGCAGAGGTGGGGCGTTCATGGGAGATTGGAGTTAGGTACACATGGCAGAGGTGGGGCGGTCATGGGAGATTGGAGTTAGGTACACATGCGCAGAGGTGGGGCGGTCATGGGAGATTGGAGTTAGGTACACATGGCAGAGGTGGGGCGGTCATGGGAGATTGGAGTTAGGTACACATGCGCAGAGGTGGGGCGGTCATGGGAGATTGGAGTTAGGTACACATGGCAGAGGTGGGGCGTTCATGGGAGATTGGAGTTAGGTACACATGCGCAGAGGTGGGGCGTTCATGGGAGATTGGAGTTAGGTACACATGCGCAGAGGTGGGGCGTTCATGGGAGATTGGAGTTAGGTACACATGCGCAGAGGTGGGGCGTTCATGGGAGATTGGAGTTAGGTACACATGCGCAGAGGTGGGGCGTTCATGGGAGATTGGAGTTAGGTACACATGCGCAGAGGTGGGGCGTTCATGGGAGATTGGAGTTAGGTACACATGCGCAGAGGTGGGGCGTTCATGGGAGATTGGAGTTAGGTACACATGCGCAGAGGTGGGGCGTTCATGGGAGGTTGGAGTTAGGTACACATGCGCAGAGGTGGGGCGTTCATGGGAGATTGGAGTTAGGTACACATGCGCAGAGGTGGGGCGTTCATGGGAGATTGGAGTTAGGTACGCATGCGCAGAGGTGGGGCGTTCATGGGAGATTGGAGTTAGGTACGCATGCGCAGAGGTGGGGCGTTCATGGGAGATTGGTTATTAAGGATGAGGTTAGAAATCTAGCCTAATTGGAGCATGCATGAGAGAATAAGTAGAGAGGAGATGTTATATTTGTATAATAACAGAGGCGTATACACGCTTTTTTAAATACTGTGGTCGTTCTGTAAAAGCAGAGGCAAGTGAAACTGTATTGTGATGCTATACACTGCACTGGCTATTAGCATATCAGGTGTAGACATATGACAATTATACCACGATAGCCTCAATACACACTATGCATCGTGTAATACCCGAGGATATACACAGCATATGTTAGTTATTGTGGTATAAATACAATAGAGCATGAGTCTTGCATGTGTACGTACGATAATGCACGAGCGTTAGCGAGTGCATTATCTCCCCGTACACGTGCAAAACTCATGCTCTATCCTATACTTAAATAATCCTCTATCTCACTTATCTCATTGACACTTGGCGTAGCTGTTCTTGAATGCATGCATATTTATTCAGTCATCCCAAACATATATTGATTCATCCGCAGTGCTATAAGCCAATCACAGCACAGTAGAGATAAGTGTCTGCAGTTTAACGACTGGACATGTGCCGCATTCTATAATCGTAGTCCGGTTATGAACTTCCGATTTAAAATTAAAAGGAAAACCATCACGGTCATACTATCATTTATTGCATACGCATTTACAAGCTCCGTTTACTTTCAGTGTAACAGGACACGTCAATATTCTCCCATATTGACGTGTAGTAAAGTCATATTGGGTGTGTAATGTATAGATCTACTCGTTCGTGATTAGATCTATTTTCTGTTCATGTCAAAGAAAGTATGTCACGTGATGTAAACAATGTTGATTTCATTGTGAAAATTCCCACGAAGTAACGAATAGTTTTGATGAAAATTAAATGTTAAAACATTGTTTTATTCAATTATTCGATTATATATTAAAAATGCGTATGCAATAAAAAGGTTATTAGACTGGTATTGGGATATATGCACTTGTTCTCCTGCGTATACATACTGCGCTCCTAAAGTCGCGCAATATTGTTACGCTGAAGAACTCGTGCATATATCCAATACAAATCTAATAACCTGTAAATAGTACTCAAAGTTTGGTAAGCACCAAACCTTTTTCGACTTATTGTTGAACCCAGATGAAGGATATTGACGGTTTCTTTTATATGGTTTAAGTATATATATGCTTAGTATAGAATGATACAATCGTAAAACAAAATTAATTGTAGAGTTTTATGCTGTTGGTAAAACCAGCCACCGTAAAATGTCGAATTGAACTTTTGGTTCTCAGCAAACTTTGAGTAGTATATTTTCGATATACCATTAGTTCTATAAGTATGCAAATAAGCCTAGTATGCGCTGTCAAAAAAAATCGATAATGACTATGGTCCAATTCCCACGGTTAATGTTGGTTTCGCGTGATAAAGCGACAGGCAAAAATGCAATAAAAAGTCGATATGTGAGTTATGTGATAAATAGAATTTAATAATTTAATATTCGTTCTAATTCATTATTGAATTTATTAAACTCGTTAGCGAGCCTCGCATTATATCATTTTGCAAACTCGTTTAATAAATTCAATAATGAATGAGTAATCATGTAAGATCCTCTATAAATCCAATTTCTTAGTATTACAATGTGAGTTCCTCTTGAGCTGTTTGTCCTATAGCGTATGTTAGGTCATATACAGCTATGCATTTATATTTACAGGTTCTTCAAAAGCATAATACCAATAAAGATGACAAGATCAACAAAACGGAGCTCAGGAATGCTTTAAACGACGTAAGTAATCGTCATAAGTGCTTTACGGACACATTTCCCAACGCTACTTGGTCATTGAAAAAGCATGGGAAGCTTGAATATTTACAGCCAGCACGCTGAATGGCTGATAAATTGAGGCCCGCTCTTAGTTTTTTATTCGTATAGCATTGCTATATTGAGAGTAAGAATAGCTTAACAACACTTTGTAATTACTTTAATGAAGAAATTTATGTTCATAATTTAGCTGTTGAATATAAAACTTATCTGGTATTTCTTAATTATTTTTAGACAAAAAATCAGAGCACAACACAATAAATATACAACATCAACTGCCTCGGCCGATACAACATATTTTACAGTATTACTTATATTGTATGGCCCACTGCTGCGGATTTTTAGCGTATGTAACATGGCTTTTTTTATGTTTAATTAATATGTATATGTGACCAACTGCTATTTTAGTATATTTAATATGGTTTGTTTTGTGTTATATACTGTGTATGACCAACATCTGCGGCTAATTTAGTGTATGTTATATAGCTTCTTAATACTATGAAGGAGTTATTTGATACTATAGATGTTAGTCTTGTTTTAGATTTCCTGAAAGAAATCGGACTATATAAATCATTATAATGTGTTCATATATATATTTACTTGTTTATATACCCGTTGACGAGCATTTGTTGATTTACATATATAGTTTATATTACTACCATATAATCCCTTATTTGTAAATATTTTTATTTTTCTATATTACATTAAATTTTAATTACTACTTCATTTCTTCATCTTTCATCAGATTTTGCACACAATATGACCTATGTATGTGTCGACGTGCCGTAAAACACTATTCATTCATTCATTCCGCTGTGGTAGTGTATGTAACATGGATTGTTTCGTTTGATATACTGTCGAGGCTCTGGCAGCAATGTGGCTTGTGTTGTATTATATGCACTGTACGGTCAACATTGTAGTATATGCACTGTACGGTCAACATTGTAGTATATGCACTGTACGGTCAACTAGCAAACTGCTCAACTGATGCAGTCTATTATTGTATACCATATTATGGCTTATCCTGCAGTACATATTTTGAGAGGCCAACTATTGTGGCTCATGAGAAGTCTGTTATCACATATCGGTATACAACATTGAATGTATTGTCGTTAATTATTTACGGCAAGCATTCTTTCTTGAGAATAGGTGACTTGCATGTATTAAATATTTTATATTAGATAAACGAAAGTATCATTGTTTATTAATTCGAAGATTTTAATAATTGGGTTTGTATTAAAGAGGCTTTCCCTCCTAATAAAACAGGCAGATTTTACAACACATATAGACATATTACAAACGGATTTAACGAGCCAGGCCAGGCCAAACCCCAAAACTATAGCGTCGAATTTAGAGTTACCAACTCATAACTCATAATTCATTTTACGCATAATCAATTCTTTTAATCGGTACATATGCATTATTATATCACCTAAACACCTGGATATAGTTTAGATAAACAGTTTTGTAGTGTAAGTTTGTCGGTATTTGCCCCGTTAGTTTATTTAAGTAAGTTTTAATATTTTATTATACTTAATCTAATAAATGAATGCAGGAAACTTGTTCTTGTTAAATAAAACAAATTAGTTAAACAACATTCTTCAATTACATGAACACCAAATATTTACTAAGAATTGTATCAGACGAAAGAATCAGTTTCTTTTTTCCTTTTTTTTTTTTTTTTTTTTTTTTTTTGTTATATATACTCAAAGGAAAAAGAAACGCATAACGGGTATTTCCCCTATATATTGTACGTTTAATAAGCTACTGCAAATCGAATGGTACAGGGCGACATTAGGCCTATCCTTTCGGGAAGAAAGTTTAAACAGCACCGAACACGCCAATGGTTACTCCTTTAAAGTTTTATTATCGACAGAATGCGCATTTGGCTCAACCAGGTGAGCAAACTTAGGCTTAGAATTTTGCAATCTCTTAACATTAAACATAATACTGAAATGGCTTGACTTTTTTTAAGCGAAACTTCAACATTTATGATTTTCATGTAACAGAGTATACTTTGATTAAAAAGTCTACTACATGACAAAGTTAGTTGTTGCCCCTTGTTGTGCAAGACACGTTGAGATATATCTGGAATATTACGCGGAATGCGGTGTATATAATAGTGTAGCATAGTCAATTGTTTTATTATGCGTTTTTTTCGTTTCTGTATATATTTATTACGTATCCCTTGTCAGTTTATATCTATTCATTTATATTTTATAGACCGAAGAGTTTCCAAAGCGTTATGTTGAGCGGCTGTTTGGGAATGACGTGACGGTAGACGAGGCAATGGCCGCCTTGGACGAGGATGACGACGGAGAGGTTAGTAAATTGAAATAAGGGCAGGTATCTTATTTTTGCGTATTACAATTACAGTTTACATCAGTGAATTAGTTGAGACTCACGATTATTAAGTAAGTATACCATATGTAAAAGCAAACAGGACAATAGGTTCAAACCATTTACAATCCTAGAATGTGAGGGCGGATATGATCCAAAAAAGTATGTTTTTCCTTGTAAACGTTGGAAAACAGGTTAGCTTGACTGTGTTCTGTGAATGCTACATTTCCTGGTCGACTAGTATACCAACCTTTGTTTATATTTTTGTAAGCATTGTGTTTTATATGCATACTAATATCCTTTGTTAATTGAATTATACGGGCTTTGTCTAAATAAATACTGAAAAGGGGATCCTTTGGAAGCAACACACACAAACAAGAGAGAAAAGTAGCAGACTCGGTTTTGTCAAGTCTGTTCCTGAGAGGTAATACAATGTGCAACACCTCTCACGCCCTTAGCACCACTTAAGTGATATTCTATTTTAAGCCACAAAGACTGGGCTTGTTGATCCCAAAGGATCAGTAAGTAATAACACTACTGATCTGTAGTCGGAGTGACCTTTTACGGCCGCCACACATCACTTAACAAAGGCTAGCAATACTGGAAAGGTCTTATTTTCCTAACTCTCCCTTAGACAATTTAGAAACTTATTCAGCCATGGATTATTTCCCATAATTGCTAAACAAGAACTGCATCCGCACGCGGTGTATAGTTTGAGATCGACATATACATTCAGGTTTCTTACCCCCGAAATGTTTTGTATTCCATTTCAGATATATTACCACGAAATTGTTCATTTTGTCGAGAGGACCGGCGTGTCTCTTCAGGCTCGTTTCCTTGGCTACCAAAGAAAAGAAATCAGTGGACTGTTTTCATTCTTTGACACCCTTCAATCAGCATTGCTTCACAATGTCAAGCGAGTATTTGTTGAGGTATGACTTTTGAATTAAGACATAATCTCCCATTCGGTTTTAAATATATATATATATATATATATATATCTAAATGCAGATAATAGTACACATTTAGAATATATAGATATAAGTACATACCAATACTATAAATATAATAGGATACATTGTTGGATAGAGCACACATAGCTATATTTTAGTGATATTTTGGAATATTATGTTAGTTGAAAATTGTAAAACATATAGTTACATTGTTTTTCGCCATCAAATATTTGAAATATTATGTTTTATTATATAACCTATAAATAGACGCGTTTTCATTGGCTAAAAAGTAATTTTTAGAAAAAATATCTAGCGATATTGACCTGTTTTTTTGATATTGACCTGTTTTTTTGATATTGACCTGTTTTATATAATTGTTTTTTTGATATTGATCTGTTTTATATAATTGTAAATTGAGGGTTATATAATAAAACAGTTATGGACTTTTCAGCTGTTATACATGATGTTGATATGTACCAAAAAATCATTATTGACCTCGGCTATCGCCTCGGTCAATAATGATTTTTTTGGTGCATATCACATCATGTATAACAGCTGAAAAGTCCATAATTGTATAATAATTTACTATTTGATTCCTCATGAGTCAATACGACTTATTGGAATGATTGTAAGGTTTATGTAGTGATGGTCTCGACCCAACTAAGCCTATTACGAGGTGAATAAATAGAGGTTATTTAACTGCTGGGATCGATTATACACGAGCTGGTAGACGTGTGGTTCTTTTCACGAACGAGCGTATGCAAATGAGTGAAAAAAACAAAACACGACTACCGTCGAGTGAAAGATTTCCCTATAATCCATAATCGAACACAGCAGTTAAATAATCTATTTATTACATTTTAAATCAGTTTATGCATGATTTTAACCGAAATTATTCGCGTTATTGAACAATAACCTGCTGATGACGTCGACGTCAGCACCATTGCATTGACGTCATAGCGTCACAGTTAGTTATTTTTGTGTTCTGAGTTAGTTAATAATATTTAGCGATTATGAATATTCTTTCACTGAGAAATCCCAATCTTTCACTGGGAGTGACTACTGTCCCTTGAAGGATTTCACTCGGGTCAGTAGTCACTCCCTCTGATAAATAGTTCTAACATTGAATTCTAAAGAATTAAATAGTTGTATAGCAATAGCTGACTATGTACTTTCAATTATTAGTTGGTCATTTCACTTAAACATAGCGATGCATTTGTACATAAATTGACAATCTTCGTAAAACATAAGATGTCATGTTTCAACCCATAACCCCTACATATATATGATGGACTGTTCTTTCTTTGAATTTAAGTCATTCCATTTATGTGACAAAGAGTTACTCGCAGTCTGAGCTGGGCTATTACAGTCGTGCGGGTTAAGGGTTAAATCGATACATTTTAGGGAACATTTGAAACTATGTCAAATGCTTTTCTATGATTTGAAACTATTTCAATTGTTAATAATTACGTGATCCCGCCTTAATTTCATTAAGCGATTGGAAAACTTATATTAGCAGGTTTTTAGAACGGATATTTTGACAATACAACTTGTTTAAAAACGTTTTTTACTCAACAAATGTGATAACCTGTTTTAAAATTACCTATAATTTTACAATATTCAAACTTTTAAAGCCGAAATTAAGGTTTCATTTCATACTCCAGCAACACGTAATGTGATTTGAAATTATTCACATTGTTAACGATTGAAACTATTTAAATTGTTAATGATCTGAAATTAGTTTTAACTGTTATTCATATGAAGCCATTTTGGATGTCATTGATTTGAAACCATTTCGAGTGTCATTCATTTGAAACCATTTAGAATGTTATTGATTTAAAAACATTTAGAGTGTTATTGATTTGAAACCATTTAGAGTGTTATTGATTTGAAAACATTAAGAGTGTTATTGATTTGAAACAATTTAGAGTGTTATTGATTTGAATTCAGTTAGAGTGTTATTGATTTGAAACAATTTAGAGTGTTATTGATTTGAAACCAGTTAAAGTGTTATTGATTTGAAACCATAAAGACATTGATTTGAGACCAGTTTGAGTTTTACTGTTTTGAACCATTTCGAGTTTATTGATTTGAGTCAATTTAAGGGATTTGAAATAGTTTGAGTGTTATTTATTTGAAAAACTATTTCGAGTTTATTGATCTGATTCAATTGTTATTGATTTGAAACTGGTTCAAGTGTTATATGAAACCTACAGATATGGAATGTGTTGTCGTCCCTGTTTGAAACTATAACAGCTGTTTGTTTTCTACAAAATCTGCAAATATGTTTTCGTTCGTCCGCAGGAACGTGATATCGATAGAACAGTTGGAATTAACACTGGACACGTTGGAACATCAGATTTCAAGTTGGACGTGAAGGACAGAGAATTCGTTGTTGACGTAAGAACCATCTATATATTAGTTCGCAAACGTACATTGTGTAGTTTGTGCCGAGTTGTTGTCTGATGTAGATTTATATTTTGCAAATCAATATGTAAGGCATGTCAAGGCATTAGAACAGAAATAAGCGAGGTCGCCCACATTGATTTAAAATGCTTGATAGGAAGAACTGATGGTAAAAATCGGGAAGAATGTAAGAAAAAAAGGTCTTGTCGTGTTTATGTCTCAGTGACAATTTTTTTTTTTGATATATTATTATGACAACTTCTTGTCTCTCGGCAGCTATTTTACGCTATATTTTATTTTATCTATAGCGCCTATTATTGCAGTGTAGTATAGAACATAACACGCTTGTTGCGTATTTGTTTTGCATATAGATGTACCCACTTTTATTAACGATATATATTTCAAAAGCAACCAAGAAACATACTTTTTGGTTTCATCTGGGAATTACCGCATCAAATATTATTTGTGGCCTATTCATCTACATGTATTTTGATCACTTGCTTGCACATGTATATATTAAATATGCACATGTGCATTATAAACATACAATATGTGCTTAAAAACTGGTATAACTATGATGTTATTGTTTTGTGAAATTTGGCAACATAGTAACTGTAATAATTATAAAATAATGAAAAGTACACACATTGTTGCTAAACACTAAATGCTTATAGTTACTGTATGTCAGTAACTAATATAACTACAAGACTAAATAAATGTAAATTTCTCGTCGACATGTACTTCGTTTTGATATCAGTTTTACGGTATTTTGTTTCATTCTGTTGCCTCATGGTGTCACTTTTTTAACTGGATGGATAAACCATGTTATGTTAATAATATCAATCACGTTACCCTGACGCTAACTGAATATTTTGCAAGTGTTGTTTCGAATGGTAGTTATTATAATACAAGTAGATGTATAAATCGAGCAGGAAATGTAGAATTAAAGGACAAAAGTCAAGTCGAGCAATAAATGTAGCTTTTATAGAATGCTTTCAACAAAAACAAACGCAATCGACACAAACACTTACATCCATAGAGAATACGCAACACCAGGTGTCACTGCACAGTAAAAAAATTTCTATGTTGGCTATATAAAAATAAAGTGTATCTGGCATTTTGAACAGCAAGTTTCCAGGGTCAAAGTCCCTTTTTCATGAAGCACAGTTATTTGCCTCCACAAAAACGTACAAAACCTGGTACATTGACCAGTTTTTTTTTGTGTGATTTGAGTGGTGTTATCCATTGCACTACTTTCGGCATTCACTATAGAGTTTGGACCAGAATTCCTACTCTTCTTTAACATCCATGAAAACTGTCATATTTTGGTGACGGTATCGTCTAATTTTATTCTGTGTTCATCCCACCAGCAAACCAATAAACCTACATGTGAGCAGTTAGTAAGAATATTTAAAATCAAAGAACACACTACTTTTTATGGAGCAAGAATTACCCTACCCTGGGTTTCAAAGGAGCTATCTGTGTAGTGAGCTTACCACACATATAAATTGTTAACAACACATATACCGCCATATAATAGACAGTGGCATACTGGTCATTGAGAGTTTAACCCAGTTTCTCAGATTCACCAAAATATCAAGTATGTTACCGTTTACTTGGCCAAAGAACATTAACACAGATGGCGGGGATCGGCCCTCACCCCCACCCCTACCAATATTCTATCAACACATTTGATGAACTAATTAATTGATTAACATAAACAATTCTGCTACTTGCCCCTCTTGTTTATGTTCATTGCTTCCAATCATCACTTTTTCTGTATTTATACTAATTGTCAATGGGTATATGTGCATCTTTCCTGACGGTATATATATATTTGTTGGTTTGGAGTGAATATAGGATTTATTTTCATCGAGAAGTGAGAAAACATATTTTCACTCGTGCTTATGAAAATAAATCCTATATTCACGACAAACCAACAAATATTCTATTTATTATATACTTTTTATCATGCAATACTACCAAACTGTTTCAAACAGAAAGTACGTTTCGTTCTGACAGTTCCACTTTAACGTATTCGCGGATAAATATAGTAACGCCAGCGAGTGAGGTTATTTACATATAATTAGTGCGCATATAATATAGTACTAAACTTTGTTGACACGAATTATGACTGTTATAAGCAAATGTAGAAAAAAGATGTTCCATCTTTTCCGGCAGTGAGAATATAAGTTCTTATATTTTCACTGTGAAAATATAAACAATGAGAATATCAGGTTTATTCTAACCATACACTCCACTATTTCACTGTGAAGTATATAATAAAATACATATATTGATACTTCGATGAACAATTCGCTCATATTGTTTGTTTACAGCAAGGTATGCGGTCAACAGAAGCATTTCTCAAATATTATATCGTGAACAACAATCCACCACTTAAGGCGCAGGCTGCACCAGCAGATCCTGAACAAACAACTCCAAAGGACCACTCCAGTGTCGATGTAGTATCGGAAGTTCATTCTGCGCACAACGGAAAAGCCAAACAAGCGCACAGAAGTGAAAATACAAATGGTGATGTAGAAAATGACAAAATGGCTAACTCTAAAAGTGAAAGTACGCAGCCAACACATTCCAAAGACCAAAGTGTCATACGAAGCGACGGTTTTGCTAGAGATCTTGATGTACCACGTGACTTAATCGTTAGTGATGTTGAATTACAATTTGATGGTGATTCGGCAAAACTGCAGCTTTTGCATGCAGAACAAGATTCAACAGAGTCTTGAATTGCTTGAACTGTCAAAATGCTTGTAAAGTATCGGTTCAGAACGTGGTGATTCTATAAGAATCGTTCATCGGTATCCATTGAAGAATTTCCAATACGAGGTATATATGTTTTTTATTTGAACCGTGTTTCTGATTCTCATTGACATTTGCGAATTGACGTCGTATCGCCCATAATCAACGTTCTGTCTGTTTATTGATATAATGACGTCATGCTATTGTTGATGTTTTTGACAGCACGAGCC